>JANVCC010000036.1:2363522-2670003 GCA_025345505.1 Todiramphus chloris collaris
GAATGGCGCTCGGCGGGCGGGCGGGCGGCCGCGGCCCGGCGGCCCCCGGGGTGCGCCTGGCAGCCAATCGCCGCCCGCCGCCGGCTCACGCGCCCTCCGCGCGGGTGGGGGGGGCGGGGGGTGAACCGGGGGCGCGGGAGGGCCCGTCCGGAGGGGAGAGCGGGGCTTCTTTTACTCACGGAGCACAATCCGAGCCCGCACTCAGCACGGGTGACCTCGGCTCCGCGTTGGGCTTCGAAGCCTCGGGCTGCGTGGTGGGAGGAGAAGCGTGCGGGCACGGGGGTCCGGCCGAGAGAGGACAACAGCACCGCGGCCCCGCTTCCCTGCCTCAGCTCAGGTCTTTGCTCTCGCTGGCTTTTCAGTAGTGAGTTCACCTTCCTCACGCTCGCAGCCATTCTGGCCTCGTTTTCTCCTCCCATTCAGCGCTGTGAATCAGCTTCTGGCTGCCCGGCCTGCGGCAGGGGGAGAGAATCACGGGCAGAGAGCTGGAGAGACCGGGGAGATCAACGCAGTCATCGCGTTTATTTTTCTCTTGCGTGGAAACTGGTATTAATCCAAAATAGGCGATAGTTGCTACAACAAAGCAGGCAAAAACCCCGGTCCAGCCTCTGATAGTGAAATACAGCTCAAAGATTGAAGTGGCTGCTTTTGAATCAGCCTTTTTTGGGCAGGATGGCTCAGACCGCTCCCAAAATCCAAGCCAAAGGCAAACCCTGGACCAGCCGCAAGTTAGCCAGAGTGACTAGTTCCTCATGAAACTTTAGTGATGGCTTTGAGCATAAAAGGATAGAAAATGTTCAGAGGTGATTAGCAGCACTACTGATTGTACATAAAGCTCAGAAACTCTCAGCATGAACACTTTTCTTTTGTTGCTTTTTTCATTTTGACACCACGCTAGAACACAGCATCAGCACGGCTGGAAGAAACCACGGGGATGAAGTCCCGGTGCCCTCGGTGGCAAGGAGAGGGGACTAGAGGGGGTATGAGCTGTGCTTGCCATAAAGGAGTCACGGAGGACCAGTGGTCAAGGAGGTGCTGATGCCCCTGGCTGCTGACGGAGGGGACCACCTAGATTACTTTTAACTGCTATGAAAAACGTGCAACCAGACAAAACAAATCTCTTGCTGCGAGATCAGCCTTATCATCCTTCCCACCTTTCCTCTGAGCACACGGTGAGGGTCTTCCTGCCTCACAGCAGCCCCTTGGCATAGATGACAGCACCAGCAAAGGGTGGCTGGGTGACCGGGGCACTCCCCCAGACCCTAGCTCAGGTAGAGACTAGTTCATGGCTGTGGGGTGCCTCTGGCCTCTGCTGGTCCTCATCTTCTGAGCCCTTCTGCCAGCTGCTCCTTCCTCAGGAGGCAATTTGAGCCTCGCTTACCTGTGTGAGTGAGAAAAGGGCTGGGCAGGGTCCTTGCTGGCCCTGCAATCAGTGAAACCCCTCCCCGTGTCCTGTTGCAACTAACAGAGCTGGCAGGCAAGAAGGATTAACAGGACTTGGCTTCAAACCTGTATGGCGAAAGGGGACATGCTCAAGAAACAGAAAAAAATAACACAGTAGCCCGTCCTTTGCTGATTACCCAAGAGGTGTGTCTTGAGCCCTGCATGGCACCAGCACCTGCTGCCCCACCACCCAAGTGGTGTTGCCTCCCCAGGTGCCAGGAGAGCTCAGGGAGGCTTCCCCAGGAAGGCAGGAGAAGCCGTTACATTAACTGGCACTGCTGGGCTCACAGTCACCAACGAGGGCAATTACAGTGTGGGAGGTGAAGAATAGCTGGTGTTCTACAGCAAGTTCCAGGGAAAAATGCGATTGTGACAAGCTCTGCTTTCAGCAGCGATCGAGAAATACAAGCTCAAAAGCAGGACACAGCAAAGTGCAGCATTGTCCAAGGAATAGTAGCCATTGTGGGGAGGGGGAGAAGGGAAAAGAAAAATGTCATGCCTTTGTAAATTAAAGAGCTTTTTTTCTCAAGGCTAAAAACAAGATTTCTGTTTAAGATACTGGGAAATCGGCCTCTAACCAGCACAGAGAACAAAGCTCCTTTAAGCACTGGTGAAACTGAGCCTACAGCCTTGTATGCTGCCTAAAAGGAGCCTGTGTTTCTCGCTCACAGCTCAAGTTCCTGGGATCTGCCCCAGCTCACTGCCCACCTGCCTGCTGCAGGATCTTTGGCAGGTGTAACCACACTGACAGGGCAGCAACAGTACATAGGAATGGGAGCAAACAGCTGACCAGCCACGGCCACCTCTAACACCCCTCTAAAACAGCTGCAAAGAAAGGGGTGAGCTAGCAGCAGCCACATCTCCAGCGTCAGCACAGGGAGCCTTTGAGGTAGGAAGGAGCAGCGCCAGCCCAGAGCCCCAGGGCACCCTTGGGAGCAACACCATTTCGGATCTGGGGCTGTGGGATCCCAGCTCTAGCAGGATCCACCCTTTGCTTGCAGTGCAGGGGCCAAGGAAGGCAGGTGCTGGACGTGCGCGCATGGTGCTTGCTGGTGACAGGAGAGCTCAAGGCAAACTGGGGACCAGTTTAGAAGGGAGCAGCCATCTCAGCAGTCTCGCACCAGGAGTGTACGTGGGTAGCACAGGGAGTGAAGCTCTTGCCCACCCCCGGAACACACCTGAAAGTGGTTGCACTTTTGCAGAAGGCCAGAAGAAGCAGTTAATGCAACCGGCACCGCAGAGCTCGGTGGTTCTGTTAGAATAGGGAGTAAATAGGGGATTTTTACTCTTTTTTCCTATATAAATAGTAACTGCAGAGTTAATTCATGCTAAGGTGCACCGAGCTGATCTGCCTTCCTTCCTCATTGCCACGCCTGGCTGATGCTGGCAGAAACCAGCAGTGTGTTACAGGCAGAACAGCAGGAAAACCCCATAGCCAGCAAGACGGTGGCAGGTACAGTGGGGAAGCCCTGGAGCGTGCTTATTTGCACTAGTGAAAGTCACACACGGCCCCCGTTTTATTTCAGTTGAGACAAATTTATTTTCCCCACATATTGAATCCTTCTCACTGTCTCCTGTAGGGACCTTTCCTTTGTTCTGAATGAGTTAAAACCAGGCATATTTGACAACTGCAGCCCACCTCCTACTTTTCAGGAGAGTCAGAGGGAGTTTACAGGGGAGAAAGAGACAAAGCTTGGAGTTTATGGGTTTGAGGAGGACAAAGGCATGGCCCTGGATGCAGAACCAGTCAGTGATTAGATTATCACTGCTTCTCTCTTTTTCTGGCTCTGAAGGATCCAGCAGCACTAAGTCCTAGGGTGATTTATGGACAAACTGCAATTTTCCTTCTCGGGCACCACGCTGTGTTTTGCTCAGCCCAGTTTAACCATTCCCAGCAGCATTGCTTTGTCCAAAACCACAGCTACAAGACAGCAGAACTGTGCTGGGAAAAGACAGTAGAAGGCAGGGCTGCTCTGCCTGGGTGAAGGGCACATCTTTGCAGCTGAGCATGCAAGTGGAAGGACCCAGTGTGGCACACAACAGGGCTTAGCTTCATACCCTTCTTTTTCACCTCCTCTTTGCCTGGCAACACCATCACCTTCTCCTTCAAACACTGCTGGACTTTGCCTTTCCCCCCAGGACAGTCCTATAGCATGGTGGAAGAGCAACAAGCTGGAGACTCCTGTGCAAGGGCCCAGAATTCAACAGCCTACGGGAAACCAGTCCTTGCAGCAATAAGGGAAAGCAGTCAAAGCTCAACCCCATGTGCCCCAGGCTATCAACAGCATTTGAGAAGAAGGGAGAGCTGCACACTGAAGGAGAGCAGTGAGGGGGGCAGCTTAACAAGGATGTACCAACCACATTAAAGCTGGACAGCTGCTGCAAGCCATCATAAAATAACATACTGACCTAACTACTGCTTTCTGAAAGATCAGCCTGCTGAGTGTTCAAAGCTGCCTCAGCACTGCTTGCAAGGAGGCCAAGTGGCCACGGGCAAAACCCAGCATCAGCTGATGTCTGTTATACCATAAAGTGCTGAAGGCAACAGCAGATTAAGCATCTAGTGCCTGGTCTGGCTTTGAGGGCAGCCTTGCAGCAGGAGGGATACAAAGAGAAATTTCAGCCTATAGTAGTTTGCAGCTTAATCTCTGCAGAATTACACACCACGTGAAGCAAGTTTCAGCAACAGCACCCCAAAACTACTGTCAGCTCAAACAGCAGCTGGAAGCAGTCAGGCTTTAGTGGCATCACAGGGCTTGGGATCCATGCAGTAGCAGGCAGGGATCATCCTTTCCCACAGTTCAGCTTAAAGCTGTGTTTTTGCAGGGCAATACACTAGCACATACTTGAAAAGAATAAGTCCCACAACACTGTTGAACTTCTCCCAGTGTCTCCTTAGCTGTGCAGAGGAGACCCCAGGAAGGACACACCCTCACTCAGCATCTCCTGCTTCCATCCTTCCATGCCTTTAACTTGGGTGTAGTAAATCAGAAAGGAAACCTTGACATCAGGTCATTTCTGATTATTTTTGTTAATTTGCTCTCTTCCTCTACAGTCAACATTCTTCCACAAAGGAGGTTTTGCAAGAGCTTCTCCCAGTTCTTGCTACCCACAGCATTTTTGCCAAACATCCTCACCTCTCCACTCACCTGCTCCTCAAGGCAGTCAAGGGCCAAAGGGGCACTTACCTTCTCAACTGCAGCCAGCAAATCTCAGGGGCAGAAACCACCTGAAAATGTACCCTTCCCTTGCAGGAAACACAGTATAAAGTTTAATGCTCTAAATAACTTATGTTTTTTTCCTGAAAGGTGCCACTTAAGCTTTGCTTGCAGTTTTATTGGCCACTGTACAAAATGCCCACAGGTTTAAAGTGACAAGAACGATTGTGGCTTTATAATTCTGCAAGAAATGAGTAACCAACTACATAGGCACAAAGTCATTTTAAATTTAGTGTGGATGCAGATTAACTTCCCCTATAAATACAGGCCAAAGCACTGCCTGCTTGGTGCTGGGGCAGCTTCTCTGGTCTCCAGGGAAACCTGAGCCCAGAAAGAGCTGCCTCCCAGATAACTAGGAAATGCAGTTTACTCGGGGCCCCCTCTCCCATTTCCCTTTTTATAAGAGCAAGTCTGTTATCGGTGTTCCATGATTACTGAATTCCTCTTTACTCATTAAAGTGCTATCCTTGGAAAACAATAATGTGAGAGCGAGCTGGGTGTTTGATGGTGTCCAGATGGCCACCCACACACATCCGCCTCTCCCGAGAGCTCACCAAGCAGCAGTGGAAAACTGTAATTTAACAGCTACGAGTGTACCAGGGGGCTGGAACTGTTGGAAAAAAATACATTCCAGCTTCGGTTTCCCCGCATTTCATACTGTTTGCTAACTCCTAAAACCCCCCAAGAGGGAAACAGCTCCATCATGCCCTTTCTGTTGTGTTATGGGGATGTTGGAGCACTCTTGGACAAAAAAAAACCACAACAACAAATTCCATTTTTTAAAAGAAATCCTTCTATACATATTGATCCTAAAAATCTGAAAGCAAATCCACAGAGCAATGTTAGCTACACAAATAGCAGAATTTGAGTAGGGTTTTTCCAGACTTAACAGACCTGCAGATTAAGTCACAGCCCTGTCAGTATAAAGCCAGTACCCAAGAGCTCACCTTGCTCTCCGAGTGCAGACAGCAGTAGTGCTGCTTGTAGGAACTTCACTGCAGCAAGGGCAGGAGCTTTTTATTTATTTATTTATGGTTGTTTTTCCTGTGTGTGGAAGAATGCAAAGCACCATTTAAAAAGGAACTTTCCTCCAAATGGTTAGTGTTCTTCCAATGGTGAAGAAAGAGAAGTTTGGAAGGTTTTGGGGTAATTTTCTTGTCATTTCCACAGCACAAGTCACGCGGCGCCACAGAAGTTTTTGTGCTTTTCAAAACTTAACACGTTGAGAAGACACAGGCAAAACCCAGATGAGAGGAGTAGTTTTGACAGCAAGTGATAGCACCTACAACGTAAGGTTTGTAACAGCTGCACTTTCAATGGAAGACAACTGCTACAGCAGAACTGAAACGTGAAGTTAGGGCACATAAATAGAAAATTCAAAATTACAGGATGAAGCTGTATCTCTCTTGAATTGCTACAAATATTCTCACACGTGGGAGTTGCAATACCAGTTAATGACACTTACTAGAGCCACGGAAGCGTGAGCAGTTAGCAGTGAGTCACTGGAGAACAGGGGACAACACGCTGAGATCTCTGCAGTATTTTCCAAAAGTGACTTCATGCAGCAGTATAGCAATAAAGGCAGGTAAACTCAAAAACTGCATGCTGTTAATGAGAATTGTAAGAGGTGCCTGTGGTTATTCTTACTCATTTGCTCTTAAGTAAAATGTTACTTCCAACTCAGTATTCTGGACTTAGTTCAGTCACAGAGTCTCTGAAGAATGGTGGGTTTTTTCTAGATGGCATTTTTCTGGTCATCACTGAGATGGTGCACAGAAACAAGGACCTGGACTCCATCATGTGATAAATCCTCAGCTAATCCTGTTTTTCTCTGCAGCCTTTCTGCCAGTGACCATTTGCTCTAGGTGAGGGGAGGGACTCAGCTCCCTGTGCTACTGGGGTCCATGGTACCACCAGGCACCTGTGGCCCAGTAGAGTGTAACACACACCTTCCCCATCCCCGGGAGGGCCAGGGTAGCGTTTGCAAACAACTGCAGAGTGAGGTAGTTGGGAACAAACATAGCACTATAATAAAGCCATAGGTTTCTACAATCATTTTTATTAGTTATGGAAGAACCCCCACTAGTATTTACATAGTGCAAAAAAGCTGTTATTACTCCAAAAAGTACAGTAGACAGAACAATTATCCTTCATACAGCAAAAAAAGAAATGGAACAAACCCCTTCATATTGTATTTCATAATGATTTTTCTACTGCTTTAACCTAAATATTACTATAAATTGTAAGACATTAAACAGCTTTCCTTATTAGAGTCTATTTAAAAGTAAAATGTATGAACTATTCATGAACATTGAGAGGCTGGGCTGTGCCAACTGGGTTTCTACTTTCAGCGTTACCATTCATTGGCGAGGAAGTTTCGGGTTTGACATTCTCAGGTTTCCTTGTGTGTGGCAGGGTGGGTTGAAACCCCACGCTGCCGGTTTCTATGGCTTGCTTCCGCTGGTTTTTGTTTCCTTAACGAATTGTCATGTCCAATTATTACGTGGCTAACGTGGAAGTCAACTCAAGAGTTTCGTTAGTTGGCACAACTTCACAGGAAATACTTAAATGACAGTTTCAGCAAACAGCAGCTTTTCAAACAATAATACTTTTTTTTTTTACATATGCATTTTAAGTAACATTATTAAAATTGAAGCTTGTGTTAAAGAACTGGACAGAATCACATTGTGTAAGCTCCCCCCCCCTCCCCAAAACGAGCATAAAGACACCTCTTACCTTTACCAGAAGAACACCAACAAGTGCATTACTGAACATTTTCTAGAATGAATTTTTAAAACACAGGTCAATACCCTCTGTCACTGCTTAGCTCCAATCCTACAACTACCTGCACACAACTTAAGCAGATCAACAGGCCACTGATTTAAGCCAGTGGAACTAGTGTTCTTAAGCGTGGGTTAGCAGGATCAGGTCCTGAACCTTACTTGGACACTGTTACTTGGTCCAGCTACAGACAGAAGTTCTTCAGAATTTTTCCATTTTACACATTTGTAATTCATGTTTTATTATAATTTTGACAGATATACTTAAAGTATTTATATAAATAGGTTGTATACATAGCCACCTATCAGTTTTAAAGATCCCTACCCCTACCACAGATACATTATTTATTTTAGCAGATAAATTAAGTGGTGAAATAATTTCTATACAGAATGTCTTAAGAAAAGTAGATCAGTTTTCCAAATAATCATTTTCACAACAAAAATATCTATACACCTATAACTACAGAAACATCTTTTCTTGGGGACAGTAACAACCGGTGTAATAAACTGCATACTTTTATACCGAAGTAGAAATTCAGCTACTTGTTAAAAAAATCATGGTACTGTAAAACATTTGTATGCTTTCTTTTTAAGTTCTGGTGAGAACAGAATCAAAATTACCACAGTGCGATACTCTCCTCAAGTGCTTCAAGTGGCAAGGAACTTCTCTGACTTTAGATGCAAATGGATCACTCCCAAAGGAATTGCAATTTCATTCTCACAGTTATTGCTCATTCCTAGCTTATCAAAAAGGGAAGCACTAAAACCAGTTTCCTTCACTCAGTTTCAGCTTGCTCCTCCAAGGGTGATCTGCCACATTTTAAAAAGAGACTAGTTCCTTATTTGCTGGCAAATTGAGAGATACTAGAAGTGCTATAACACCTTCAAGAGCTCTATTAAACCTGTAGCAAAATTGCAGTTAAATAGTGGGCCAAGTATTACAAGACTTTGATATAAATGTCAGAAAATTTTAAAATGACAGTCCAAGCTCAGAAAAGACATATAAAAAGATGTGCCTTGGATGTTAATGCTTCAAGATCAGAAGTTATTTGAATCACTGGCACTGAAAAGGCAAAAGAAAGAATTACAAACACCTTTGTTTTCTGATGTTCTGGTGAAGTTTTGCCCTCAGTGTACACACCGATCTCACCTGTCACTGAGCCGTGTGCTTACACCTCCAAGGGCAAGCTTTGCTTGTCAGCAGTTCAAACACCTATCATTTCCCAAAGCAAGAACTCTTTCAAAACATACAGACAGTAGAAATCTGCCATACGTACAGCAAAAGGTTTAACATTCAGGAGGCATCATTCCTTAGTCTTTGTTTTACTATAAAATGACTGTTCTAACATCTAGGAAGATTACACTAAGGAACTAAGAACGTGACAGAAAAGCCAGTTGTCCTAGCAGCTCTCTAACTGCTTATCTACATAGCATCTGCTATGCCTATACCTATCAAAGCATTATTTACATAATACACACAGTTTCTATTGTTCTCAACAGCTTCCACAAAACCCAAGGGTAGATCATTTCTAAACCTGGAGTCTTATTTTCCCAGTGCAACTTAAAATGCCAGCATCACTAGCACTATAAGCATTGGTCCCATATTAACAAGTGGGGGCTAAATAACCTACGCTATCCCTTTCCTGGGTTTTTCAGCCTACCCAGAGGAATTTTTTTATGCATTTTGATACACGTGGTCAAGAAAAATGTAGTGGAATTAAAAGAAACATACATTTGCTGCAGAAGTGTTATTCATGTGAGTTACTCTTTGGCTACTCCTGTAGTGAAGCTCCTGCTGCTGGCAGTTTTGGTACATCCTTTGCCAATATAAGACAAAGATGGAAAACAGACTCCTTACACGCCAGGTTTAGACACGTACTCCATCGTCAATCCAGAATTAATTCATCATCAGTTAGTAGATTTTGCTTCAAGAATCAGAATGAATAACTGAACAATCCTCTAGCGTTTTTCTATGTTTCAGGGAGGAAATATTTTTGTTTGGTTGTTTTTTTACTTCTGAACCACTGCAATACCTCCGCATACTACAGGGCACTTCCTCCTTTCCTGGAATAACTACTTCCGTTTCTACTCTAGAGGTCAACCCCTAAAGCTGTTACAAAGCTAAGAACAGACAAAAAGAGGTCACGCTGACTAATAATTGTTAAGATACATCCTGAACTCAACACAAGTTTGGCCAGGATCAAAGCATGCAAATGAATGTTGATCCACCACATCATTCACACTCTCTCTTAAAAGAGGATTCCTGCTTTTTGCCATGTTTAATGTAGAGTACAATATGCAAAACAGCATTCCTGAGGTAAGTGACAGGAGAAAAAGGATGTCATCAGTTTACTAAAAGCCCTGGACAGGGATTATGGTTAATGAGTCAGTGTGGTTTGGCAACTGCAGAGAGCATTGGGAATTTTGTTTTCTTTCCTGTTTTTTTAATGCAATATTTCCACCTTGTTGAAAAACCCCAAAACATTAATTACATCCCTCTGGCTTAAAGTTTTTCTGGAATCACAGTTGTTATAGCTTACTGTAACCACCTCGACCATCAGCAGCTTTTTAACAATGCATTCACCAAGACCAACTGAAAAGCTGCATCTACCTTAGCTGGAAGAATCACACAGATTTCTCTACTATTTTCTTTTCATTAAGACTGCAAATGGGGTTTCCTAGCTTTTCTTTAAAGAAAACCAAAATTTTACTTTTATTTCTAGATAGAACTAGAAAAAAACCTGCTGCCAAATACACTGACGTGCCTGGAGTAACACCACAACACCAATGTAAAGTGGTGGCCATCTGTCAGTCTTAATGTAGGTTATCCGAAAATGAGCTCAGTCATACTTTAGAAGAATTTTGCTTAAAACTGGTCAGTTACAAGATGTTTCTTTTTACAAAAGATCAAATGAATACTTATAGACAAAACTTTCCACAGTTTCTATTCTGGGAAACAGATACTGATTAAAAGCTACGCTAGTTTTTAAATCCAACAAGTAACAGACAGCTACAAAAATATTGTTGTGAATTAAATACACATATTAAATGTTTAACAGTGCAAAAATGTTGAGATGAAGCATACGAAATAATGGCTGCAACCTTTACAACAGTTAGTTTTAATACAATTTCTAAAAAGTTCCTGAGTGCCTGCTTATTTTTACGGCATGTAGATGGAATCTGTGTGTTCTTTATTCAAAGAACTGCAGATGGTGGGTTTATGTTGAGCGTTACTTGCGTGCTTATCGTTTGTCCATTCCTCACCATCAGTGGCTGGATCACCCTGCTCAGAAGTCTCTATTTCTTCCTCTTCACTTTGTTCTGTGTTGTCTTCTTCGGCACCACTAAGGGTCTTCCCAAGCTGAAGAGTCTCCATAGTTCGCTGAGTCTCTGAAACCCAAGATTCAATTCTGCTATTAAGCTGAACCTCTACAGAAATTGGTTCGTGGGCATAATCCTCATCGTCATCTTCCTCCTCTTCCTCCTCCTCTTCTAGCATTCCTGGTACAAGAGTACTGGTGGTACTGGTCATGGAGGAATTCAAAAGATCTCGGCAGCTGCCATCCAGTGATCCTGTTTCTGTACTCTGCTGTGAGGCCCATTCCAGATTGTCATCTGGTTTCACCTCATCTTTGTCACCTGCTGTGGATTTTCCATGACCTGTGGCTGAGGTAGTGCCAGTTGTAGCTGGAAGTGGTTGTTTATTAGGAGTGGCTTTTTCAGTTGGAACATTACCAGATTTGTCTGGAACTGGAGACTTACATGAAGATTCTCTCTCATTTTCAGAGGTTTCTAACCCATCAGATGTTTCCACCATATTTCTCCAGTTTGTCTCTACAGGTTTCAAAAGAAGTTTAAGTAGGAAACATTAATTCTTTCTATATATAAAAAATTTGTTATTGTGAGCATCCCAGAATTGTTTAAATAGCAATAGGAGCTATAGTATAATGCTAATAGTACACATTCTCCCTTTTATCCCCTCTGTCATCTAGGTTTAAGCAACTAGATAAATATATTTACCTTTTTCTCACACTAAAATAATTCACTGCCATCTCAAGTTTCAAAATTTAAGCTACACATCCTATCTTCAGAGACCTCAGTAATTTAGGTCCTATTCTGTGTAACCAGTTCTCTCCCAGTAACAATCAATTCTGTGTCTGGTACCAGTTCTATACCACTTCAATAAAACTGGAGAAATGCTCCACTGAGGGCTTAGGTAACTAACACTTTTGAAGATCAGAAATTAAAAATTGGGTTTGATACAGTTCAGGGGGGAAAAGCTGACTAACAAAACTCATCTGAAGACTAACCAATTTTCTCATATACCTGAAAATTTTAGAATACTGTAGATCACAAGGAAATACTGTATTTTTATCTACATTTTGCAATAAACAGCATTTGTAGAATTCCAGCTTTAGTGACAAAAGTATGTTTTAAACACACTTACCATATTCTTTCTCATTCACTTCAGATATAGGTTCAGAAATAACACTACAGAATGAGATGGCACTTGCTGCAGAGGGGTTACGAGAGTGACCCATATGATGGGGTGCCTTCTTCACATTCTTCAAGGCTTCTTCAGCCTGTTCCTGTTCCATTGCAGCAACCATATCTCTGTATGCTTTTCTGGCCTCTTCAGTCAGTGACACCAGCTTATTAAACAGGTCCTGAGTATGAAAGCAGTTTTTATAATTAGTAGTTCTTACTAGTAATTTTCATTTCAAATTACTCTTTTTAGTCAGAGGTATATCACATAATGAGCCTTAAGCTTTACATCAAATACCTTTACTTCAGCCGAAAAGTAGTTCTTTTCTATTATAAAAATAAAACACTGCTCCATGTTTATGCAACTTTGAGGAGATGAAGTTAAAGACACTGGTTTTCTTACAATCTTAAATGCAATCTGAAGTTCTCTGAAAAGCTTAAGTCTGTTTGAAAGCTACAGAGATGTTGCAATCAAAGTGTTGCAACGTTAAGTCTCTCAGTTCTGCAAATACTGAATTTTAAAAGAAAACCACACCCTAACCTAGATCAGGTCAGGGCCATTATCAAATGGCTGTTAGTTCGGTGTGCTCTCCACGCCAAATCAATTCTTAACTACAAGCAACATAATTGTTCCCCTTTATGTGACCAGAATTACTCACCTCAGCACCTGAGTAGTTGAAGATACCCACTACGCTAACAGGAACCAGCTTGTTCACACAACGGCCAAGAGCTTTACGGCCCAGAGCAAAGACAAAAGGAATTTCTTGTTCCCGTGCCATGGCTATTACGTTGTACAGAGCCTCATCCAGCCCACCTTGAAGAAAGAAATTTTAAATAGATACCTACTTAGCTAAAAGTCACAGTATGGCACAATGCAACAATACCCCATTTAAACTGTAATTAGTCTGTAACAAACTTCACACACAGCTACTATGTCCTACAGGATAACAAGCTATACATTTCAAGTATAGCGAGTGAGCGCAGATCATGGCAATGTATTATATCCTTTATTAGTCCTGAACACAAATTGACTAAGACTTTTCCTCAGCTCCTTTCTAGAGCAGAGCTTTGCTCTTCTCGTATCTCAGGTGATACAAGGAAAAGCCTCTGTTTACATTTCTAGTTGTGGCAAAATGTGTTGATCGACTAAATGACTCACATTCCTCTTAAGGAATCCTCCTTAAAAGCACCCAGAGCCCAGGACTCCAGATGTATCAAAGACTGAATGGGAATAAAATTGAAGTCTATTATATGTGTTGCAACATCTGTCTTTCTCGAAGCTTTTCACCCCTTGTGAATGAGTTTCTTATAGAAAAATTCTTCTAGTGGCAATTATATAACTGATTGGGCAAGTGTTACATCGTGCATAGTAACTAAAAATGCTTCTAACCTTGCTACTCAGCACCTCTAATCAGCACAAGGAAACAGTAAACAGGCAAGTGCACCACTTAGTTTATCATTTATACCTTTTGACTGGATTTTTTCACAGTTAGGTGATATGATTACACACTTGATCTTGTTTAGTTTCATATGCTTAGTAACCTCACGTAACCCCATGACAAGTCTTCTCTTTGCTTTAGCTCTCATGGGATCCTTTTGATAAATCCGTTCCTGGAAGCTGACAAGCTCTTGCAATAAGAGAGTCACACACTCATCTATTTCTTTACTTAGAACTTGGTTACAATATCTGTCAATTGAAAAAGAAATCAACTATTAGCATAGCACATAATCAATACTATTTCACTAAGCCTTTTCTTCTAGAGAAAAACCTAGAAAAACCCAAAAGACCCAATAACCCAACTTCTTCACAACAGGTATTAAACTTACAATGAGATTTCTAAATCCTTTTAGTATACTCCAAGTTAAAAATACATCCTGACGACATTTCCAGTTACATACCTTACCTCAAGAAGTTGGTGAAAAAGTACATGAATAAAAATACAAAGAACTATTCCAATAGGTGCCACAAGCAACTATCCTTTTCCTTAATTTGGTACACTATAAAGACATGTTAATAAAAGAAGCAGCTGTGCATTAAGAGTGACTTTTACAGTACTTTCAACATAAGTACTCCTTCCTTTTCAGCCAAGGTGTATATAGCCCTCCTTTAAAAAGAAACAAAACTTCAGAGAACACATCCACCTAGCTTATTTGTTGCAGCAACCAAAGAAAGACCAAAGTGTGTGTGTACATATATATACACATGTGTATGTATGCAATGTACATGTAGCAATCCATCTACAGCAAAAAAAATTCTCGTGTAAACTTCTATTGATGAAAAAAATAGGTTATGTTTGTAAAATTCCTCCTAAGTTTACTAAACCTATCCATGCTTAAAAGACAAAGATGACTGAAGTGCAAACCTTGAATTCAGATTAGTTATGAAAAACTCTTACTCTCTGAATCTCTTGCTGTGAATTTTGGTTATTGCAGAGGATGCCATTGGACTGCCTATTCCAGAACTAGCAGGTGAGCCTTGTGACACTGGGGTCATGCAGTATGGAGAATTCTGACTTGCTGGCGAAAGTGAAGTATCACTAGGCATGCTTAGTCCAGTTTCTGAAAGACAATTTTGGAACATTATAAAATGCAAAGTCATTTATATATAGAAGAAATGTATGTCTTATTCCCTTGTTTTTTCCAAATTAAATTTTGAGAAAACTTAACAGCGTTCTTCCCTGGACTTGTAGTTGAGAGGGGAAAACACAGCAAGTACATACTCATCACAGGCTGGATAATAAGCAATATCTGAATATTCATTTAAAAATATGCAAAGCTTAGTTTGGGAAATGGAAAGAACAGAAGGGGAAAAAATCTGCCTAAATGCTACAACTTCTTTCAATAATTCTTTACTATTTATATAAAATACTTAACTAACTTATTCCTAGAATACTTCAGATTTTCATATTTATCTTCAGTCAAATGAAGTCAGGCAGGTCATCCAGAATAAAAATTCTGAAGCTGTACATCTGGAATCTTGACAGATACTTCCCCCCTCACCCCAAACATGTCAAAGACATTGAAAAAAAATCTTTGGAGTTTCCTAGTTGCTCAGAGCTGTTGCTGCAAATAGTGTCCAGAAACTGGAAAGCCTTATTTACAGTTTGAACTTCTGGATCTAGAAAATTTTCAGTATGGTCATTACTCAAAAGCATTTTGATCAACATGGCATCACCAACAACAGGTCGCATTTTGTCTGATAGTCAAAAATGCTATCAACTCTGACACCTGTTAGGGATATCCATCCAAGAGCAATCAATTAAAAGGCTGTATGGAGATTAAGTACTTAGAATGCATACTGCCTGCATCTTCCACAACTGAGGGACAAGACATTTTAGAAGAGTGTTCCCCTTTCTAGTATTCCACATCGTTAACAAAAGGTAAAAGGTAACATCAATCAACTGTGCTTCATAAAGTGAAAAAGACAAAATATCAAAATAAACAGATCAGGTGGAGAAGGGAAGGGGGGCTAGAGAGATAGAGACCAACCTTCTTGAGAGGTCAGCTCCTGAGACTGATCAGCTGACAAGTTTATATGAACCTCTTTCTGTTCATCAGACCCCAAAAGGCTATGGTCAGCTGATAAACGGCCTTTCTTCTCTTCTCTCTCTTTCAAAATAATCTAGGAACAAAACCCAACAGCTATCAGCATTTGCAAACTGCAGAGAAACCTGTAAAGCAAAACGTCCACTCGGCTGACTGTAACACAAGACAAAGTTAACCAAGTTGTTTTGAACCTTCCGACTCATGCCAGGATAGAAAACCCTGAAAACATTTCCACTTCTTCGATCACAAAGAAGATGGCTGTGGAGAATTAAAAAAAAGAAAAGCAACTTAGCCAGGGCCAACCTTTGTACATACCCAGCTTTGCCAGTTTTTAACTGTCTGTATCATACTGACCATGATAAGACCTGTGCTGAATGAGTATAGATGACTACCGTACTTTTTTAAAAAGGCTTTCACACTTCTTTTTCGGGCTAGTTCTTTTTTCATTTAACTGTTTTCTATAGGTACTGTGTTCCTTGTGTACATACACTTGTGTGCATACAGATATATACAACAAATTATTTCTAAATTTACAAAAAAAAAATTTTATTTCAAGTTCTACACCCATCTGTAAAAAAAATGAAAAAAGTTAAAAACTAATTAGGGTTAGCACTAGAAAGGTTTAAATTAAAGTTTAAGGTTTACACTAGAAACTAGGTTTCAAAAACAAGACAGAAAACAATGCAAGTTTTCCCAAATGTTCCAGTTCTTAAGAGTTTAAAAAAATTAAATGCTTGCAATCCATATTGAGGTAGATTTATATTACCTTCAGCTAATTACGAGGGTATAGATGTTATGTTACATGGTCCAAAGGACATTAGTGTAACAGGAACTAGAGGCAGACAGTCATGACTGCCTTAACTGATACTCAACTCAGTCACTAGTCCTCAAATAAGAAAAGACCAGTTTTTATTTCTGAAGTATGAGTACAGGTCAAGACATTTCAGGGTTGCCATGTTTACCTTTTTAAGTGCTGTAGGGCGCTTCAGTTTTGCAATCTCTCTTTCTTTCCCTCTTTTCACTTTTGGAGCAGTTGAATCCAAAGGATTAAGGCAACCCATAGATGGCTGTCCCTTTGTTAAGGACTTTCTATTGGCAGGTTCTTTGGTATGAAAGGGAGCAGCACTGCCAACTAAATACAAGAAAGATATTAGTTTCACCAAAAGACATGTCAGCTTTATTTCAACACTGCAGAATTTCCACTGACGAATTCTTAAAGTACATTTTCCTTCCTTGGAAAAAAGCAGTTCATAATGACAGGAAAATGACATCATCAAATCTTGTTGCTTCCAGATGGTTTTAAGCTTTCTTCAACTTAGCCTCATGTTTTAGGAAGCTATGGATTCCAGGAGAGGAATTACTTTAATACTGGTAAAGGATGTCTCAAATGACTACATGTTACTTTATTAGTAAAATGGTAACTGTTCAGGTAAGCTGCAAATATTTATCCAAACATTGACTTTTAGTTGTCAAAGGCTTGCTTAGTTGACAGGACAGAACAGATGAGAGAATGCAGTATGTAGTTAAGTGCAAAAAGAGAACAAAACAAAAGTGGTCGCCAATGGAAATGCCAACTACTCTTTGCTGAGCTTTGTTTGATATAACCTTGCCAACTTCAATGAATGTTTGAACATGTCTGAAACTGAAAGCAGGTAAATGAAGCCACAGAAGGAGGAAAACAGTAACTATGTGCATAACGATGGACTCCAGGCTACATACACTGCTCAGGAATGAGATTCATAGGTTATAATAGATTACTGCAAAAATGTCAATGCAGTCAGAAGCAACCATTAATAAAAGCTAATTTAATGTTAAGTATTGATAAAGAAATAGAGAACAAAGACGTGCAATTAAGCCATTGCATACATTCATGGTGGAACTATAACTTAGTATTCTGTGCCTATCTCTTATTTTTGGAAAGATAGAGAACTACAAGAAGGTACAGAGAAAGCAATATGGATTATCAGAAAAGACATACTTCTACAATGGAGTAACTAAATAGACTAGGACTCCTCAGACCAGAAAACAAGATTAAAGATCTCAAAGAATCAGAGGAGAGCATGGAATGATTGCTCACTCTTCATAAAACAAAAGCTATGAAAACTAACAAAATTATGAGTGGGACACAAAAAAAACCCTAACCAACAAACAAACAACAATCCCTGACTCACACCCCATAAAAATCACAGTAGAAGGAAGAGCTTCTCCACACAGCATACAGTAAGGTTAAAATTCACTGTCACTGGACCCTATGGACAGTAAAAGCATGTGATAGAAGCAATACATAGTGTAAGACACAAATTTGGGCTGAGAAAGCCTTGGGTCAGAACCATAATCAGAAGAAGCAGGAAGAATATCCTGGAGTGGTATCCCTCTGTATCATAATCACAGGTATCCCTCTCTAAGCAGCTTTCAAAGAGAATGATGTAAAATCTGTAGCAGCTGTTTGGTTTGATCTAATACAGTTCTTTTCACATATTCATTTCAGCATTGAATTATTCAGGATTCATGTCTCTTAAAAGTAAGACTTGCAAGAGAAGTTTGTCCTTGGTTCTACACAGACTCTCAGCATTACAAACTGCAGCTCAGAAGACAGCACAGGTCAGTTTTTCAAGAAATGCATTATGAAAGTCTTCCCAGGTTTCTATTATGCTTATATTAAAAAAACTGAAACTTGACAGAAAAAAAACATATTTAAGATGTTCAGAGCAATCCCACTTATATTGTCACAAAATGCATTTAGCAATAGTCATGCAGATGACCAAGCAGATCAGAAATACCTGTGTATGAGAGAGGTCTGGTGTTGGTGATCTGACGAGCTTTCATTGCTTGCTGTTGCTTTTCAAGAGCTGCTAACATGTCGCCCAAATCTAACTGAACAGGGGTCTTGCTCTTCTTCCCAGCTGCTTTTGACAAAGCTTCCTGAAACACGAACATCAGATGCTGATAAAGAAGCACTGTCTGCAAACTATTCCTTACAAAGAGATTCTTGCTCTTATAGAGCAGAGAGGAGCAACAGCTAACTGATACTCCTCTTTACCAACTGGGGGGAGCAGGGGCTACACACCTGAAGTTTTTTCTGTTCCATGCTTATCTCCGAATACTCTTGAGCTGTAGCAAGTGCTGCTGCCAAGGCCTTCTTCTTCTGACTTTTTGCACGCTTTGGTACAGAGGTGGTAATGGGAATTGGAGTTTGGACTATATTGATTGGAGAATTCTCTGGTAAGTCATCCAACTACAATTTTAAACAGAATTAAAAAAACCAAAACAAAACATGTAATTAAAGACCTTTCTCTGAAGAACACAGGAAATTTGACACTCCAGAAACCAAAGGAACCACTTTGATCAGCAGTGCAGCATCCCAACTACTAACAACAGCTAGATGACACAGCAAGTTAATAGAATTAGAAACCTATTTACACAGATTTCATTTTTCTATGAGAAAATGACTATATTTATCTCCAATTATGCCTCCAGAAGGTTTTCTGGTCTGATTGTTAAATAAGGGAGTGGCTTTTTTCCCCTCCCCACCAAGATTTCATGTCGAACATTGCTTTCCTGGAAAGCAGCCAAATAGATTAAATAGCATCTATGTACAGTGCTGCCACAAAATTTTGAAACAGATCAGACATCTAAATGAGCATCTTTCCAATAATTGTTTCTACAGCCTTAAAGCAGATAGTTTCTCATGAGTTTTGTGCTTTTTGAAGTCACATGCTAAATTTTGTGTGAACAGTAGATGCAACAGGATTTTTGAGAATAAAATTAAGTTTTAAGTATTACTGAGCTTTCTTTGTGTTAACACAAACTACATCCTGGTTATTCTTTCTGCCTCAAAGGGCTTGCATTCAGACCGGTGCTTTGATGCAGAATTTTCTTGAAATTGTTAAGTCTGCAAATAGGTAGTAATGGTGTCAATTTTTAAAAATAAGTTTATGTAGTTTATTCTGAAATGAAAATAAACTATCAGTGATATGGAGAGGTTGGGAGTTGGACTTGACCCCTATGGGTCCCTTCCAACCTGGGATGTTCTGTAATTCCAGGTGCCTATCATATCTATCCAAGTTTCACTTGTTAATCTCGTTAGACAAAACCAGCAGTCTTTAAGATGGGTTCTCTGCACCACTCATTTTAATTGGCATTTCTTCAGCATCCAAAACTGGCAACATAAATAACCTAAAATGCAACAACTATGATGTTCTTAAGTGTTGTAGCATAAACTCTTAAAAAAAACCCAAAGAGATACAAATTGAGCAGTCTCAAAACAACTTAACTAAAAAATGCTTTACCAAAGAAAATATTTACTTACTACTTTGGGTGAAATCTTTTGCTGGATGTTACTACTCTTGCTACTGCCATTATCACTATTTAGCTCTGGAAATTCATCTTCATCCTAAACAATATCCAAGTTAAGAATTAACAGAATGGAATGAAAACTAACAGAAAAAGCAAACTTAAATTGCTGAAGCAAGAAGGATGAATTAAATCCTAAAGTCCCACATAAGCTAGAAGGGCTTAAAAGTAACACAAAAAGAAAATAATGAAAAATTAACAAATTGTTTCTGTATCCAAATAATCTTTTTCAAAAAAAGAACAATTTACATGTGTTTTATACTAAAGAAATCCAATTACAACTTGGGAGGAAGGAGGATAAACCAGAACACAGTAATTTTTATTCATAAGTGAACAAAAATGTTACTTGAGAGTTGCTTGTTGTCAGTGATGGGTAGTTCTAAGTTCTTATACTTTCCACAACATCCCACTCTTTGAACGTACACAATGAAAGCGTCACATAATACAGAGCACTAATTATTACAGACCCCTGGAGTGAAATGTTTTGCAACTTCTCCCTGTTGAGAACATCACCTATTCCACACACAACCTGCATCACTATAACGCAGAAACAGTTTTCATACAGCACTACCTCAAAATACAGAGGTTCAGGACTCTGCTCTGTTCTGTTTGACTGGCTTGCAGTTAGAGGTTTTTCATGTCGTTTCTGCAAGTTCTGCCTTCTTTCTGAAGATGTGCTGTGGTCCCTGCACCTGAAACCAGACTGAAAATAACCAGCATGATTGGCATTTTGCAAATTCCATTTTTCAAGATGCATGCAAGGCTTCTTACATCTGCTAATTAGCAACTAAGAAGGTACAGTTTAACAGAATTTGATTTAATAAGCTATGCTTTGGTGTTTTGTTTTTGGGGGGTGGTGGCGATGGCTGGTTTGTTGTTTTGGGTTTTTTTGTGTGTGTCAGTTTGCTTTTTTTGTTTTGTTTGGGTTTTTGTTTCTTGCTTTTGTTTGTTTTCAAACCTGCAAAAGCATTCTTTAATAGGATCAGATTAACCCTCTCCTAAGTCATATAAAACATTTCTAAATTTCTGCTTTTGAAACATAGGGTCTTTTTGAACAAACATCAAGAAAACCATAAAAGTTGCTGGTGACTCTATATAATTCAGATGTGAATCCTGAGAACCTGTCTATAACCATGATCAATCAAAAGAACTTTTTCCCTAATCATTCTGCATGCAGTTATTGCCTTTTCAACATGTGTTTTATGACAATGCAGAGGCAGAGAGTTCTCTAAAGACCAGAGACCTCAATATAGTGGTATGAGCATTCTTCTCTATTACACGAAAGGCTGGTAGAAACCCGTATGCAAAACAAATCAACTGAAAGAAAAACATGCCTTTAAACTGAAATTATGGATCTCATAGTAATGTATTTCTCAAGAAAACTTCCTACAGGCTTGGCACAAATTTAGTTTCACAAGAAAATAGTTTCTAGGACAATTATGCCTTGAGGTACAGTGAAGCTGGTTGGAAAAAAACTCATTCAAAACTCTTTGTGCCAGCTTTGTTTTTAAATATCTGAAGTAACTGCCAGATTTAGTCTAAACCAACTGGATGAAAGGAAATCTGGTTCCTCCTACTCTCCCAATGCCATAAACTACAAATAGTGGCTTCTAAAAGTCCCAGATTTGACTAAATGTTATAAAAAGATCCAGAACTGCTACACTGTCAGAAACGAGCATCAATGAGCTTCTTTCAATAATAAGCCCACAGATACCAAGTGGGAAAACTGAAGACAAATTAACAATTCCATCTAGGAAACAAAACAAGCTAGCTCACAAGTATCTACACATATAAGCATGTCTATGATAAAGCTCCCACTTCAAGCTCAGCTCTTCTTGTCTACAAGAAGTGAATTCAAGCAAAACTTATGTTTAAGCAAAGGTAGATGTTTCAGCCTTTCCTCTGTCTCCCTCTACACCCCACCCCCCAATAAAATCAGACTATCAAAAATGAGGAATGCCACCTTCTTACATACTTATTACAGAAATCCTGTCCCACTTGAAGAAAGTTTCATGGAAACATCCTTCAGGTTTTAGCATAAAGCAATTTAAATTCATTTATTACTAAAGTATAAATGCTAAAAATATGGTATACTAATATAAATTTAAAGAAAGTTTCAAAGACAACAGGAGTGAGAACACAGGATTCTAGTTCACCATCACATCAGTGTCTTTTTTAGAAAGTTTTTTTGTTTGGTTTGGTTTTTTTCTTCTCAAGTGTGAGTGGGTCAAAAGTGAACTAACGTTTCTACATCCACACCACCCTCATTTCAGGAGTTACTTTATATATGCAATGTTCTTCCTAGGTAGATGCCTATAAACAACAGGCTGTAGGCAGAGGATTACCAAGTACATGAAGACCAGTATTTTTTTTTATATGTATAAATACATACACACACACATATATATGTATGATGTAATGCTATCTCAAAATACATACAAGGCAGAAATGTGCAACTGGACTTTTAGGTTGAGTTTCTACACTTTTCATTCACTGCTTTCATTAACTACTCTTTGTATGTTAATTTTATAATCAATTTCAAATTCCACATTTTCATTTATTACAAGAAACAGAATAAAATTTAGAACCATTAACAACACACCTGCGAATTATTTCTTTGTTCAGCTTGTCTTCCACCTCTAGAAAATGTCTGAGTTTTTTCAGTCCATGGTTTTTTTTGTGTTGCCTGGGAATTTACATTAGTCCAACTAGCTGAAAGAGAAGTGCCATCTGTGGAAAAATGAATTAGTACGACAGAATATATCAATGATACACATGCCACCAAAGCCAAGAACACAATTTTGATACAAATAAAGTTATCTGAGAAAGTCTAATTGTAAAGCTTCTAAAAGAGTATCAGCGCTTCGCAAAGAGAGAATGAGAACAGTTTAGCTCTGTTATTATCCAGGTATGAACTGCAGACCAACAGGGTAAGTAAACTTAAGGATAAAAATGTAACAGAAGCACAGCTTTGTCTGAATGCTTCCATTGGAGTCTCTGGCTTTTTTAATCCTTTAAAGAAAGGCAACTGTTGTCATTAGTGATAGCTACTTAAACACTTGTTCACTCAACAAGTAGTGGGGGTCTTGGTAGAGGTGGTAGAAATCACAGTAAAGACACATCTTCAAAACTATCTGCTCAGAGTAGCATGCTGGAAGTAGCTCAAGAGATGGTTCCTAGCAAAATGCAAAGCAAATATACAAAAGTGACCCAGCTCACCAACTAAGACAATGCTTACTTGTATTTATTGATGGTTCTGCAACCTGGAAAGGAAGAAAACCAAGTTTTTAGTATTGTTTTATAGTTTGTAGGACACAAATATAGTTAAGTTATTCAGTTATACTTGCATACATTCATTGCACAAGAATCTGTATTTCTTGAAGCCATAGCTGCAACCTGGTTATTGCCATGCTTTGGACTACAATAGCCACTGTCACTGTCAATGTCTGCTTCACTCGCCCCCTGTTCACTAGAAGACTCTGCAGCAGGGTGAGAAGTTCTTCTACGTCTGCCTTTTGATTTCCAAAGCACTGTAGAGGAGCTCTCAGACAGTGACTTATTAGCTATATCTGAAGGGAAATCTGCAATAAAGAATAAAAATAAGATTACTTGTGCAGGAACTGTTAAAAGATATGAAAAAACTACACATCATGAAAACAAAATGGAAAAAGCACTTGTCAACAATTTCCTTTTAATAAACACTGCAGTGAATTTAAATGATATCTAAGTACAACTATTAATAATAATAATCAGCTCCTGAGTCTGCTTTTGAAAGTGGCAGTCTGCAGGAGTATCCTATCACTGCAACGTTATAATGTGACGTATTGACCATGTCTCTGCAACCATCACTACCTTTTCTTCATTATTGTTTTGATCTGCAAAGATTTCTCTTAAAACTCATGTCTAAACTCCCCTCTGCGTTTAGGAAAGATGGTGACTAACATGCAATTCTAGTTATTTCATACACCCAGCACACAAGGAAGAAATTACCTGTTTGCTGTGATGCATCAACCAACAAAACAATCTTTGATCTGTTCTCAGGACCTGATGAGCTAGTCTCCTTTTGAGTGGCAACATTTTTCACTGGAGGACGTTTACTTTTTATGTGCGTCTGTAACTGCTGTTGCTGTTTTAAAAGATTACCCACACATACATGTAAGTCATATGATTTGACTTCATAGCTGTAATCAAAGCAATTAAAAGTTCTAAAGCTCTCTACAGAAGTCACATGTTTAAGATGAGATTAAAGGAAATATTCATTAAAATACTGGGTTTATTAACCGCTTGGCAGTGGTTTCTGCATGAACTGTTCATCACGATGTGGAAGTGTCCAAAAAAACAAAAAGGAAAAGGAAGAAATAATTGTAAGCTCAAACCAAACTAGCACAGAGGCTGTTGAAGGGAGCTTCCCATGTTATACTTGCAACTCGCCAAGGATTTTACCACAAAGTATCTCCGTAGACTGGGTTTTGCTACTCTCCAATTAACAACCCTTCTGACCAGTTCTTCCATTCATACTACTGACAAACCCGTTCTTGCTCAAATGAGATGCAAGCTTCCTGTACAAAGATGTTTTCTTTATACACTTCTACTTATCTTACTAAAAAACAAACAAAAGCAAAACAGACTTACTTTTTGTATGACTGGTCCCCTGTTGCTGCTTCTGCTCCGCTGAGTGGATAATGGAAAGACCTGGCCTGGTGGGCTGGGACGCTCAGTGCATTCTGGAGTAACTGTATTTACAGCATTTGCTGCTTGAAAGGGCGCAGAATAAGGGGTAGGGAAAGGGTGATAGAAACCCATGACCTGAGCACATGGTGCTGGCATCAGCTGATAATATGTATATTCTGTAGAAACAGGTGGTTGTGCAGATATTATAGGATAAGCAAGGTATGGTCCTGTAGGATTTGGGTTGGGTTGCTGCCATCTGATGTCATTGTTGTATAATGGAAACTGCCTGGAAAAATCAAAAGACAAGACAACTGCTCAGTAGGCTTTTCCCTCTCCAGGAAAACCAGACCTTGCACCACTGCCTTATAAAAAAACCAAAACAAAACCCAACAAAACATTTTTAAAAACCCAAACACACACACACAATCAAATAACCACAACTCATTTGTTTAATGTGCTCCTAGCTTTTAATAAGCAAACTTAAGTTTGTTAGGACTTCTTAGAGATGTCAATTAAATGATTCACAAGCTCAAATTACACTGAAGTGCAAAATAAGTATCTTTGTTGATCCTGCATTTGTATAAATCATTAAATAGAAATAAAATGCAGGTATTTCCTTTAACAAGTACTTCAGACCCATTAGAATTTCATTGTTTCAGAAAATAGATATAACTGAAGTAGATCCCTGAGCTTACACAAGGTAAGCAAGCAGACACATGGAACAGTGATGCTCATAAGCTAACTCAGAGCCAACTACTTTAAGCACCTCAAGTTGCCAACTCACCCTTGTTCTAAATTCCTGTGACAATGCAGGCCTTAAGAAGCACACATAAAAACAGGCACCAACAAACTTACTAACAGAACCAAGTGTGGAGACTTCTTCCTGTGTTTAGCTGTGACATAGTACACAACGAGACCACCCCCTTGGAAATTATGAACCCATCCCCCCCCCCCAAAACACCAAAAGACCAGGAGACCATCCACCTAGAAAATGCAGAGGCCTGAATATTAGAGAAAGAGAACAGGAGAAGATACAGGACAATTTCACAGATGATTTTACAGCAGGCAGTTGCTACAGGATTATTTTTGTTCTTACCCATTCAAGTGCAGCAGCACTAAAGTGCTGTCTTAAGCAAACATTGGGTACATTTTTCAACACCAAACAGCAATAATTATTTATGCCTTCAACACAAAATAATCAACACTGAAGTTGTGCATTCAGCGAACACCACATTTGGGCTAGAATGAAGAGCTCCTAAACTCAATGTGTTACAGCTCATTATGCAAAGAAAACTGGATACAGCTCCACTCAATACAAGTGTCAGCTGCATACTGTTGTGCCATGGCAGGATCCAAGTTGGACACCTGCAGCCTTGCTTCAGCATCACAGATTCAGACACAGACCTCTTGACTGCCTTGGAAGATGAAAGAGCACAGCAGGAGACTTTGTGAGGGATTTGTACCAGACCTCCATAGCCAGGGAAAGAAAAGCAACAAAGAATACAAGTAGAGAAAAGCAGAGGGAAGGAAAGAAGGAAAAAGAGGTTGGAGACAGAAAATTCATCCTCATCCATGAAGGGTCAGAAGATTAAATATCTCGAACAAAGTGAACATACAGTCAACAGTCACCGACTCCTCTCAAGTCTACCAAAAGTTTAAACTCCTTTAAAACCAGATCATCTTCCATGAAGACCACAACCACTTATTACCTATTGGATTGGTTTTCCTGTACAAATGGATAGCAAGTGATCAGGTAGCTAGGGATAGGAGTTGGTTCCATGCCATTAATTCCTCCGCTGTCATTAGGAAGTGCCATTGGGATCATCAGTGTTTCTGGACCCTTCTTCTGAGGAATAAATGGTTCTACTTCAGCTGACAGCTTGACATTCTTAAAGAGAAAAGAAACAATGTTTTCATTACATACAATCAAATTGATTGTGAAAAATTAGATTCATAAAACTGTATGGTAATTACCACAATTAGCAGGCAAATAGATGAGAAGACTATGGGGTTTCTGCAGTAAACTGAAAGAGTTGGCTTCATGGATTGGAACAACATTTAGCATTTGTGTTAACCTTTACAATTTCCAAGCACAATACAAACACTAATTTAAAAGGGACTGCAGTTCAGATCTTGGGAGTATGAGACTGAGGACAGAAAGCAATCAAATTAGCACTGTAGGTGGAGCACAGCTGTGGAGGCTTTCTTTAAGTGAAACCAACATATGGAAGATATAGTAATGCCTGCTCTGCTCTACAGAGCTGACCCTGTTCCTAGACAATTGTAAACAGGATTTTTAGAAATCTATATAAGATGGGTGGTGTATCACAGAACACTCCCCACATTCCGCGTGCACAATTTTCACACATTACTGTTAAGAGTACTATTAAACTTTGCCATGAAGGAAGCATTAAAGACTGCTTAGAATTAAGTTTTAAACTGTGCTTTCAAATAAAAGTATCTCTTCCAATTCTGAAGATATCCTCAATATTTCATAAGGTGTTTTTACCCATGCTTTTTGACCTTTTATGGAATAGCTGGATCTTAAACAATGAAAATCGCTCTACTCAGACAACTGCAGATCCAAACTGCTCTTAAAGTCTATATTCAATTCAGTTACATTCAGTCAAAAAGGATCCTATTTGTTCAAAGATTTCAGCTTAATTGTACGTGTACAACATATAACCTATAATCTTCTCATGGAAAAGCAATTTCTAAGAAGATTATCTCTAAAGCAGGCAAAGACTCCAGAAACTTTCCTTCCCATTTGTCTAAAAAAGGAACTCCAAAAGGTAGCACATAACCTGTATAGTGTACATGCTCTTATTTTACAAAGAGAGGAGAGCCTGAAGGTTTGATGTGGACAGGACAGTCACATATCCTTGCCAGTAACTGCTGAACAACTTCCATTTAACAGTTTTTGTATTATAGAAGTATTTTCAATACATATTGGTTATGACTGCAACATTGGAATTCCCAGCAATTTTCAGAACTGAAATGGAAACTTTCACCCAATGCATTCTTTGGCTCCAAATAGGACACTCCAGTACTTGCTAAGACAGCAATACTGTAAGAACTATTTGGGTGACTTGGACAAGTGGAATCAACCTTTTCCTATAAAAATATAATTACATGCAAAGTGTCTGCCTCTTTTTATTTTTTTGTCCTTCCATTATCAAGTTTGCTAACTCATACTCCTTTCATGAGATTTTACGCAGTATTAGCTCAAATTTCACCATTAACCAGTTCTGTAAACATCAGTTCACCAAATAATTTCTATTTAAAATACTGTGCACCTCACTAAAAATTAACTTTATAGACACAGGAGGAAGCTTTCTAAGTGAAACACTGTTTAGAAGATCGATGTCTGCAAGTATTAAGATCAAAGTTACATCCATAACAACTTTGATGGTATGACATTCTGCAAGCCACAGTGACCAAGGCCAAAGCTTGTTTATAACTGAACTGAGAATTCTACCCAGAGCTTCCTCTCTGAGCTCAGGCACATCCCTCAGCTGCAGGGTGAGCCACCTACCCTCTGCAACACTCCAAGGCCTTCTCCTCAATTCACAGCACCATGAGCACAAACACTATTCATTAACAAAACCCAAAACATTGTCAAGTGCTTATGTACAGTGATCACATAATAAGTACAGAAATACTGACACTGAAATCCCTCCCCAAAAACTAAGAGGGTTTTTTCATGCTGTTTCAAGATTGTCACGCAAAAATATTTGCTTAAGAATACATCCAGTTGTGAGCTCGTCTACAAAACTAAACGGCATAAGCATTAAAAGAACACCCCAAGGCTGTCTCATCAACAGAAAATTCAACAGTAAAACTAGGATGAGTGCTTCACAAAAATGGTTTTCTTAATGAAGCACTAAAACCCTTGGAACAACTAATCCTAACCTGCTGGTCACTATCTCCCAGTAACAGATAACGTGAACTTCAGCCAAGGTACCAATTATAAACCGCTCCAGTACTGGCTCAGAAAATAGTCAAAACATTTTATTTGTGATTCAGGTTGAGACAAGATTTCCTATTCCCTGTCTGGCCGTCTGCTCTTTCCCTATATTATTTCGGAAGGCTGATGTGGAAATAAAATCAGTCCTTCATTGCAAGTCACTTGCAGAATAGTCTCATTGCAACTGTGTTTGTGATACTGCGTTGTATCATCATTCATTACTGGTACTTTAATAGCCTTTCACATCTAGGATTAAAAAAAAGGAGATGGAACTGATTAAAGCAGGAGCTGAATGACTCTGATAAGCAAGGCTGTCAAAGCAAAGCATTTGCAGTTTGCAAAGATAAGCCCTACCTTGCTTTTCATGCAAGTATTTTGGATAAAAGTTCATTTTTTAAAAATTATTTTCCAGGGTTATAAATATTTTAGCGGTGTGGTCTCGTTTTGTTGTGTTTTGGTTTTTTCCCCTTTTCTGTGTGTGTAGGGGTTCTTGTTTTTTTAGTTTCTTAAAGAAATCCAGCACCAGCATGCAACACTCTCATCCTGTAATTTGACAAGTTTAGAAAAATTTCATCCAATCTAGAAGGACAACTTTAATGTTTCCTTTCCTGTTGCCAAGCAGTGATTAACTACTGCTATGACAGAGCAATTGGCTATGCATTTAATTGCCATTTTCTGTACAGCTCATAACATAATTAGCTTACCTCTAGTGGTAAAATAGATACAGCATATCCTGTAATCATAAACACATATGGGTGTCTTTGAAAGTTAATTTCTTTTTTAGCCTGCAGAACTCCAATAGTGTCTGTTATGTAAAGGAATCAAAACTGCATTTCAAAAATCTTTTACATACATTATACCTTAAACAATGTTTTCTTGTGCAATTTAATCTGTACCTACAGGTTTGTCTGGTTTGTGGAGGTTAACGCTTCCAAGCAGCCTGTTTCAGCAAAAAGAAGAATTTAGGGTAAAGCCACTTCTAAATTTTGCATTTTGTTTTGTAGGCACTACATAGATAGATATATATATGTATGCTAACATACCAGAATAGCAACTAAAGACTTCAAAACCTTAATACAGCAGTTTCAAAATCATTCTGCAAGTGTAACACAAGCAATCCTCAGCACAACTGATAGGTTTCATTAGACTACAAGGTCTCATTTCCACTTCAGAGTAAAATACAGAAAGACAGCTCAAGTGTATTGTCAACTAAAAACCAAGCCTCAGCATACTGCTTGCTTATAGTATTTTACCAATCCCACTAAAGTACTTAAAAAGGTTTTGGTTTTTTGGGTTTTTTTAGAGGATGTGTCTTCTTCATTAAAGCTAAAGCAAAAGGCGAAACAAATGTACTGTCAGGTCAGCCTGCTAACCAAACTCAAATAGAAACAAAATTAACTCTCCCAGACAGCTAATGGTTTCATTTGACAGGTGAGGGAAACAAAATAGCAATGAAAAGTAATTTGCCCAAAGTTAACTGAGCAAGTCCTTTTAAAGACTATGGTTTTCTGAGTCAGGAATAAGGGTTGATATTGACAGACAGCAAAGTAACCTCTCTTTTTAAAGCAGTGGCATTTTAGGTCTTACGGCTCCTGGTATGTTGTAAGAACAACAAAAATAATATTCCCTTACTAATTTAAGAAGGGAAAGCAAAACAAAAAGCAAAAGAAAAAAACAACCAATTTAGTAGTCAGCAAAGGTGCTGTTAAGTTCTCCTTGCACTGGACAAGCAAAAAATACCTCCAAGCCATTTCGCTTAACAGCCTCTGTGCTTCTTCGGCCAGACATGGTCATAATAATGCCAAATAACAGTTTGCTGCTGTTGGTTTTGGGTTGCTAGTTTGGGTTTGGTTTGTGGGTTTTTTCTGGTTTTGTGGTTGTTTGTTTTTTTTTTTTTTAAATACCACCTTGACATGCTTGAGACTCAGTGGAAAATACAACCACACAAGTAAACTCCAGAATAAGAGAAGAGATCCTTTTTTTAAACAGCATTTTATTTCAGAAGCAAATACTAATTGCATAAATCATACGTATAAAGGTAATTCCTCAAACACTGAATCCACACAGAAAAAAAGGAGTGACAAGTGCAGATGAACAGAACTAACAGGACCGATCATGCCAGGTTTTTAACCACGGGCAAACAAAAAGAATTAGAGAAGGAAAATTTGTCAAACACTGAAGAATTTTGGGGAAGGTTCCTACACTTGTCCTAATCCTTACAACAGAGGCCTTGCAATACTAATTTTTGTTCTAATTGCTCTCACAGTATTAAGATTTACTCTAGCCTGTATGCATTAAAAAATTAGCACTTTGACACTGACATCAGTAAACACAGGGTCAGACCCTGAAGGGTTAATATAAAGCAATACATGTTTTTGATCAGGTAATCTAAAAGCAAACATTGCAACAACAAAAAATTATTTTAGAAGGCAACTTTATGTTTGTTCAACCTTTCACATCACAAAGCTAAACAAAGCTTTATTGAAATTGACCTTTGATAACCAAACTCCATTCTAAATATAAATTTCAGTCACACTGAAACACCAGCATTTCAATCAGTTGCCTATTAATGGAAGCACACCACTTTAAAAGAAACCAAGATTTATCCAGAATTCTCTTTTGTAGACATCCCTAGTTTCAATTTACAAAATATTTTTCAGTAGCTCATGGCATATTTCAGCCCAACAATTACAACTCTTTCAAGACAGCCTATACACTGAAGCAACCCTTTGTTTCCTATATAAAAGCTACTGTAGTCATCAACAGCTGCAAAGACAGAAGATGACACAAGCAGGAACAGAATGGTAAACTCTGGCCTATAGTTATAGCACTGTATGTTTAATCTTAGGCAAGTTTTTGTTCATTGTAGCTTAATGTCATTCAGCATGTTCCATTAAATAGGACCTCTGTTAGCTTACTCTCTTCGAAGAGAACACTTGGATATCAATCCTACCATTTACAGGGTGAGAAAATAGACACAGATGCCACATTTCAGAAGGCTATAATAAAATCAGCTGTTTTACTGTCTCAAAGTCTGGAAACAAGAAGTCTCATCACAAACCTAAGATAAAAAAATAGCTCCAACAACTATTTTTGTTTGAAAAACAATACTACTTCTGAGTTTTGGATTTTATGATTTAGAAGTAATTTTAGTAGTAAAATAAATGAAACGTGACCTGCCTTAGGAGAAACTCTGCAAATATGGAAGTCATGGTTTCTATAATTAGTGACTTCTAAGTGGCAGATACTTCAGGAATGGTAAACATGCAGTCCAACTGGAAACACCAGCAGCGGGACATTCAACAAAGTACAAAATTGAATCCTCTCCATTTAGAGTAAACATGCTCATTTCAGTACAACACGAAGTAAATGCACTATAAAGTTAGTCTGTGCCTGTTGCCTCAGCTCATAATAAGAGAGCCACACATAATACTCTTCCCTTTCACAGAAGAAAGTGCCACACTCCGAATTTAACGAAAGCCAAGCATTACAATTTTTACATAAATGCAGAAAACGAGCAAGCGGCACGTCTAAACTCAGACCCAGAGTGCTATAGATAAAAATGGGGAAAAATGCTATTTCAGATTTACGTTTTGCAAGGCTTGTCCAAAGATAAAAAAGCTAACAACGGGATCCTCTTCACTCACCTAGTTGACAGCACTTCACCATACACAGTTCTAAACTCACCCTATCTGTGAAATAGTAGTTTGAGTGCTTTGTAGCCTAGGCACTAAATGGAAACCACTCATGTAAAGCAACTTCTTCATCTCCACAAACAAGTCAACGATAAATATATATGTGCTCAAACACATGTGCATACATCATTCACTGAAGAACATATTCTCTAATAACATAATACAAAACTCTCCCAAAACCCCAATTCTTCTGTACTTTCGAGGTTCAAGAGCAAACAGTGTGCAAAACACAGGAAAGCTGACTTTTTCCAGTTTGCCTTACTTGAGAATTCTGTAATGGGCAAGAAACACCAAAGGAAATTTAATAGGATGAGCACAAAACCTTAATCTAGATCTAATTCTATGGCAAGCATATTATCATGCCAACTGTAGAATGGTCAAGAACAGAGGTGAGCAGAACAAGCTGTCTTTAAGCAATACTAACACAAAACACAGGTCATTGATTTTGCAATTTCACCTGATTTCTCAATTGCAGTAATGGAACTAAGTATCTTAATCATATGGGAAAACAAAGGTGTAACACTTAGAAAAAAACCCACAGTAGTACTTTTGAGAGGGTAAGTTGTTTCACTTTAATTTCTACCACAATCAGCTTCAACAGAAAGAGTGCCAGAGGTCACATGCTGAGTTTTATCACTTGTAGGAAAAATAACCTACACTTAACTGCTAAAACTCATACACTTTTTAATAGGAACAGATTTAGTTCTGGCATAGACAGAAGTAAACTGCCACACCCTCTACAAAAATCACAACCTATCAGAAAGTAATTATTTTTGAACAGCTGCATTATGTTTTCTTCTACATCAGCTTCCAAAGTATCACTGAGCAGATGTTAACAAGGAATGTCATATGAGAATTTAAGTAATAGAAACCTGTGACACCTACAAGTGACACCTTTTTGTCATTGAGGTGTCCAAATGTTCTTGCTGCCTGACACCTTGTATTGATTTACTGAGACAACACCAAAAAACTCTGTTCAAATACATTCCTTATCAAAAGCATTTGTGATTCCCCCTTTACACTTGAAATACTATTAACACAGCACAATACTCCTACTCCCTCATATTTTAATTCCACAGTAGCTGTTCCTATAGGTATGTACATTTACACTCCTGGGGCTGAGAGTGTTCTGGGGAAAAGGGGAGAAGAGGTTAACTACTGTTAGCAAACATCTGCATGCTTTAACATTCATTGATCAGATGTCCTGTAATACAGGTGCAAAAAGGAACCCGAATGAAAGAAAAGATGGAACCATACCCAAACCTGATGCAACTTCACCAAGCAATTACACTGCTAAAGGAGATTACATTCAACTCTTACAGCACAAAAGGCTCAAACCCAAAGCATTTAGGGAGCTCCTAATCAAGATGCTACTGTATAATGAGAAGACAAAAGCAGTAAGATAGTTAAATCATTTCAGAAACTCATCAGGTATTAATTATTGGTCCACCTAGAAGCCTTACTGGTGGATAAAGAACAAACAGGACTAGATATGCTGCACACAGAATAAACAAGATAGTTCCTGCTTCAAGAGCTTAACCGCACCTCCAACTTGTAATGTACTAAGTTAAGATAATCACACAGAGTCAAAGCTTTACACTGTGACTCTAAGTTTTTCTGAGCTATTTCAAACAAACAAAAAGAGGACTGTTCGATAGAGGCACATGTGTGAACTTTCACTAACAAAGAGCTCAAGCAACAAGGAATAAATATTTCACAAGTGTACTGTGATGCTAATTACAGATGAACTCAAGGAGAGAAAAAAAACCCAAAGCACACAATGCTCTAGGATTTTAAAGCAAAAAGTATAACAGATTATACTAATGTAAATTTTTCAGAATGAGTTTTTCTACATTAAGGCAAATAAGAAAGCATAACAAGAAGTGAATTTGTAATCATTACCACACCAGAAAGCCTAGTAAGAAAGAAAGTGAGAGCCATACTGTAATAAAATACTGCTCACTAACTTCCTTGGACCTATGTACAAAAGGAACAGCAATATAGCTTTACAGAGTGCATTATTGCTCAGTATCTAGTTTGCTACAGGAGCTTGTGTTATTTTATTGATTAAGCCTACTCTTAGAACCCCTGGAGATACCAATGCTTGAAACTGTAACACACCCCCCCGAATTCATGAATTTTCAACACATTCTGGCAAGACAGAAGCTTAAAAGCAAAAGCAGGTTGTTATGGATTGCAACACGCGTTTCAGGTCTATCTTTTAGAACTACCTCCTGATTATGAAGTATTTTATTGCACATATGTAAGAAATCATATGAACTCTCAAGTTTCAGCTTAATTTTTTCATAGCTACAGTTTGAAAGCTCTTAACACAAACTGACTGCTTTGACAAAGCCACACAAAATACTGAAAAAAATAAATTACAACTTGTAGAATGAGTGAGCTATACCCAACTCTTGCCACTCAGCCAGCTGAGACCATCAGCTATATCCTAACACTGCAAACTTCAACCTGAACCTGAGAGTTACAGCATTTCCACGAGAGCAACACATCTCTCACACTGCAAAGTTCTCAAGAAGCCTGCAAGTCTCCTCTAGTGACCAGGCAGACTGAAATTAAATGTCGCTAACTGCGGCTGAAACAAAGCCTAAAGGAACAGAATGGAAAAATAAACCAAAACGGAGCTTTGAGAGTATCAAGGCCAGATGCTCACAGCTTTCCAGCTCACCCAGACGGAGCGAGCCGAGGCTCTGCCGGGGCCGGCACGGCCCGACGCCTCTCGCGGGAGGCCAGCGCCCAGCCTCCCGCCTCGGGAGCGGGGCCGGCGGCCGCGGTGCAACCCGCAAACACACGCCCAGCTCCCGCTTCCAGCCTCGAAAACTCCCAGTGCGAAGGCTCCCGGGGGCGGCAGGAAAGTACAGCAGCCCCCCCCCCCCCCCCCTTCCACTACCGGCCCCCGTTGTCTGCTCCGCCCCCCCCCGCCACCACCGGCGGCCTCGGCAGGCCGCGGGCCGCACCCTGCCCCTCGGCTCGGCCGCTGCCTGACAGGCGCGGGTCTGACACAGCCGGGCCGCCGCGCCGGGGGCTCCGCTCCGAGCTCTCCCCGCCCCAGCCGCTCACCCCTCTCGCTCCCCTCGCCGCAGCGCCAGGGCGTCGCAGCCCCCTCGCAGCGCAGCTGTTTACGGTCTCCTCAGCGCCCAGCCCGCCCCCCGCACCTTGTCGGCTTTGTCCATGGCTCCAGCTGGGCCGGGCGGCGGTTCTAATAAAGACGGCGGAGAGTGTAAGACGCCTCCTCCATGGCTCTCGCTTCCCGCACCGGGCTCCCGCACACACCCAGAGGGGCGCTGGCCCCGCTCGCAGCTATCACGGAAACCGAGCCCGGCTACGCCACGGCTGGGGGCGGGCAGGGGAGGGGAGGCGGTGGCGGGGCGAGGGCGGCGGGGCGGGATCATCTGGGACGGAAGCCGGGCGGGTCCAAGCCGCGGAGAACGCCTTCGCCCGAGCGGCGTTTTCTGGACACCCGAAACCAAGCGAGGCCGTGGCTCAAACGTTAAAAGAAATTCTCAGAAATAAAGGGGGGAGGGCGAGGCCGTCGCGTACGCGGCGTTTCTGCCTGCGGTGTGTGAGGGCGGTGGGTACGTTACGGGGCCCGGTCTTCTCGGAGACGCTGTCGGGGGAGTCTCAGGCCGAGTGTCCTTGAAATTATCTGGAACGTGGAAGAGAAAAAAAAAAAAAAAATCCCTGATTTATTTAAAAGTAGAAATCTAAAAATGCCTCCCAAGCGTCTGGAGCGCCGGGCTGGGCTGGGAAGCGTTTCCCGGGCCGGGCCCCGCTGCTCCAGGCCGGGGGGATCCCGAGCAGCAGGATTCGTTTCAGTCGGTAACGGCTTGTTAAGTTAGCGTGTCTGCTGCCTAGGATTTCATGGGAATCAAGCATTTAATTTTATAGCGGCTGATAATGTTTTATCAACGTTTCTTAAGCCGTGGCAAGGGGAAAAACCAAGCAACTGTGTACTTTTGTAAAAGAAACATGCGAAGGATGTTCCAGAGCAGACACCTGAGCACTTCCAGGTAAAATGCACTTATAAAATGTATTAATACGAGCAGGTTCCTGCTTCATAGAGGTTCTTGTGAGGAATAAATGGCTGAGTTAAAGGAAAGAGGAAGCCAGCATATATCTTAATTTGACAGAGGTAAAACTACCAAAAATATCTCTACAGAGCTATCTTAGATCAAACCTTTATCATTTTTTAATCTTTCCAAATTTATGTTTATTATGCTATGTACAATTTATTCTACTTTATAAACAAATTACTTCTTGGATTAACCTACATAATCCCTTTATTTTCTTAAAGGTTCTTTTTCACCATTAGAACTTCGTATGTAACGTGGTATTGTGAAGATGGCTATTGCACAGCGAGATCTCATCTTGCAAACAGATGACATGAACAGAGCCCTTGTGTGGGCTTCACTGCCTTCTGTGCTATTCTATCCACATTAGCGGGATCACCATCTAAGTGTAATTTCTGCCAACATTACTTATGTTCGATGACCTAAGTATTCCTGGAGTTGCAGCCAACAAAATCATAGATGCCATAGATCGTATGGGAAATGGAGAGGGTGAAGTTGTAACCCCAATTAAATTTAACTATAGCATTTATATTAATTTCAGCGAGCACAGTGTTTTACTACAAATGAACAGAAGGGTTGCTGCAGCACCCTAATTGATACAGAAATGTCATCTTAACAGGAGACGCTGCAGCAGTTCCACACTTCATATGTGCTTCTGTATCCCAGCACTTTTCTTGATGAGATTAAATGGTCAGCATAACTAACACAAGTGTTCGTAACCCTAGGAAGCCATTTCAATGTAGCAACACAGATTAATTAGAGGTTATGATGTGTCCCCAGGGGTTTTTACACAATGGCATTTGTTACTTCAACACAAGAAGTCAGAAAAGTAAAACTGGCGATTAAGCTGCTTGTATCAAGAGCTGTCCGCTGATGCAACAGCATTTCATCATTGATGAACTTCAGGAGATGTAAATCTACACATAAATAATTATGAAATATAAAGTAACCCACCTATATTTAATCTCCATAAATCAAACAACACATCTCTACTGAGTGAAATGTATTTTATTCCCAATAGTTGAATGTGTTGCTTACTTGTGCAAAATTAAGTTGACTTATTCAAAATCTAGCCTCTTCTCATGTTCCAAGTGATGTGAGAGAACTTGCCTGACTGGATAGAAAACAGTAAAAAAATCCGACTGAAACAACTAGAACAATTGTCTTCTTGTGTTAGCACACCAGCATTTTAGTGTGGAATGCAGCTGAATTTGTCCAAATCAGTGCTGACCGTGGAATATATATTATATGACATTTGGTTAAGATAGCTGCTGTATTTAAAAAAAAATAATGACTCATTATAGCAAGTCTGTTCGTTATGAAACCCTTCTTTTGTTCCCAAGATACATACCAACAGAAAGGTCACACTTGAAAGGGCTGTTCTGCATACTCAAACAACAAGAAGTTCTAAGATCTAAATTGGGCAGCAATTAACTAGACATCAGATCTACATAAATCTATACAATATACATAATACAGAAAGTGATGCTGGGTGACCTGAGTGGTCACTCGCTTGAAAAGAACTCAATTCTCCCATAAAATTTAACTCTGTGTTACCACCAAAAACATACCAAAGCACTTGGAACCAGTTATGTTAGATCCTCTATCCCCAGCTATCACAACTGTGCCAGGGTATCTGGTTACATCATCATCATCTTGATCAGGCGTTGTGTAAGAGAACTCAACAGTGTTACAGTCCTTAAGGAAGCCATTAAAAGAAAAAAGTAAAACCTTGTCCTCTTTAAACACACTGGTAACTGCAGTAGCTGGTTTTGAATATTGTCTTAAGGGTCCAGTTCTCAAATATGGCGACTTGTGAACAATTATTGCTACTTTTTTACTGCAACATGGACTAAATAAGTGAATAGCTTGGAAGCAAAAACGATGCTTGAACCTAACAGGTGCTGACTATTGGGTTTATTGCTACATCTGCAGGATAATGGAGATATCCTTCCCAAATACCACAGACAACATCAACCAAATGAAGAAGAAAATCTAGGTCAACACAAAAATAAAAGATGGAGTCTAAACCAAAATATCTCAGCAGTGTGGAAAGGCGCTTGGTAATGACTGCATTCAGAATTAAAATCACAGGATTCCAAGCAAATCTAACAGCATATGTGTGGCTACTCCTGCTTTCTACTTACATCTAGTGGGTATAAAGTCCTAGAAAACATGTTAAGGATGTGATTAGGCACATCTTGCTGAAATAAAGGCAGCTTCTTATATTGAAAGCTGAACATACATTTAAGCTTAATTGCACTGGCATGGCAGCAAGAAATAAGGCTTGTTCAGTAACAACCCCCTCCACTCCTGAGGTCTAAGCTGGAGCTCCGTGGGGAGCACAAGCAGGTTGTAAGACTGCCACAGCGAGCGAGTGGAAGAGGCAGCAGGAATTAAGCTGACTCTAAAATGACAGTTTTACTGGACTGGGACTAAAATCTTCAGCATAATTACAGAAAGGGACAAGTATGGAAAGCAAAGCGTATCTTGGCAAATAACCACGTGTATCTGACAATACATGTAGCATACTGAACAGGCAGCCAAGGGCAGAGGCAACTGGGAGCATACTGCAGCCAAAGTGGGAAGGTGAGCTGGGAACTAGTCCACAAACCTGAGAATTGCCCTTCTGATAGCAACATGCAATTACTACCTGGGAGCACCCAGAGTGAGCCCAGGACTCCCATTCCTAGCAGCTGCAAAGACGCAGTAGAGCCAAACAGGGCCGATCCTGCCTTGCAACTCTTCGCAACACTGTCAGGAAGGGATTAGCCTTTACTCTTGTTGTAATGGTTGCAGTTATTACATCTAAAATGTAGTGCTAAAAAGATGCAATTATTATAATGCAGGTGCAGTTTGCAATCTAGCTTTCCACAGATTTAGAAGCATTTAAGACAGTGATAATCCTTTCTGTCAGTATCTTAACTCTGACTAGCTGTAATGGAGTAGGCTACCTAGTTCCCTAATCTGGTTCTAAACCATATTTTTAGAACTTTGAAAATAATAAAGTAACAGCTAAACTTTTATTTTAAAAGTCAGTATTAACATCTATAGATGGAAATTTAGTTCAAATAACTGCTGAATTTTCGAGAAAGCAAGGGGTACTGTGGAGAGTTAGGTCATTTTACTCTTAATCCATGATACACAGTTCCTGATCAAGTAAATTAATTCACCACCTCTCAAAAAAAAAAAAGTAAACGTGAAAATACAATCTTCAAATACAGACATAATGTTTTACAGCTGACAGCTAAGCAATTACAAAAATTACAGTGTTTATTTACAGACTACAATTCAAATACCATTATATTATTCTGCCAGGTGCATTTCAGCTGCCTTGCCTTTTTCTGTTTTTTCGTTGTTTTGTTGTGTGTTCCCCCCCCCCCCCCAATATATTTCTAAGTCTATTTAAAATCAAAGGAAAATTAAATCCTCATTACATCATGGTTTTGGATCCAATCCATTAGAGAAAGACTTTCAGGTAAGAAAAGAAGGCATTCCTCCAATGTACGTCTGATAAATAATTAAAAAAAAAAGTAATTCCAAAATTCATGCAGACATAGCATCCACATCCTCCCAGATCTCATCTGCAGGATGTTCAGTTTTAAACCATAATCTGCCAGCAACCTAAAAGAGGTGTTTATATATACACAGATTAATCACTATTGTAATCTGACATAAGAATACAACAGCCATTAAAATGGTCTTTTGAAAACAGTGTCACTGGTACTAGCTAAAGTGCCAGTTTGTCTTGTACCAACAGTAACAAAAGGTATAAAAAGTTGTGAAAAGCATGGCTCTGACAATGACAATTGCAAAAATGTAGTGATTGGAACTGAGACTGGAAAATGCAGTGAGGCTGCTTAGCACTTCTTGAACAACCTGCAGTGCAAAAATATTATTTGGGGTGGGGTGCGGGGGAAATCATTCACTCTCTTCCTTCAACTGCTTGTTCATGTTTCCTGAAGAGGCAGAAATGACACCAGAGCCAAATCTACCAGGAATTAAGTGGGTTATAGCAACTATTAGCAATTTCTGCTGCAGTTGTATGACAACAGCTCCTCCATATTTACCCACAGAAAATTCTCATCTTCCAGTTAGGAATTGTGAGAACTCAGAATCCCTTAGGGATTATATACATCTTCATTATGTGCCTAGAGCACAGATGCTAAGGCACTGCATGCATGAGTTGAGAACTAAAGTATGCCAAAACACAATTTATTAGAGGTAGACTGACACTTTTTTGGTCTAAAAACACATTAATGCAAGCCCTCAGTATTCAAACTGACAATCCTTCACTAGCTGCACTAGTCCTGCTACAGTTAGTCTTTCACAACAGAAAGATGAAACAAGGGAACTAGATGGATAGGACAAGATTTCCTGCAGTATTCCCATTTTCCTTCTTGAAAAACCCAAACATGCCTCCCTAACAGACATGGCTGGGATGGGAAAGGTTACATCAGTTGCAGCAGACAAAATCAAAAAGACTTCTTTTTAAGCAATACTAAGTTTATGCACAGTTCTTTCCCCCCCCCCTTCTTTAGAAGAGAGTAGTTGTTCTTTCCCACAGCAAGGGAAGGAGCAGAGAAACGGCTGTCACTGCCCCCTGTCCCCACAGGAAGAAGAACCTTGAAATAGCTGTTGCAGTCCCCTGTCCCCATGGGGGACCTTGCAAGAGTGACTATCCAAATTAAAGATTCAGCATCATGCTACTCATGCAACACACTGAGGTCTACTGTGTAAACTCTAGGGGAAAAAAAAACCCCAAAAAACCACACAAATAAAAAAAAGTACAAAAAAAAAAAAAATCACTTGCTTTGACAACTTCAGTGCAAAATAATTTTCTAAGGGACATAACTACCCTTCAGATGAAAGTTAATTTTATCCTACTTAGTTAAACAGATAGCAATTTAAATCCTGCCTTAGAACATTGAGTTCATCACTCTGTCTTGCATGTGTATGATGGACATGTGTCATACATCAGGCTTTTAAAATATTTTTGGGGTGGTGTTAACTGTTCTACATACATGTTTTCCCTTCTGCTGTAACAATGACTGTACATGGCACTGCTTTGTGCACCAATTACACCATACCCTCAGCTTCAGAATGAAGTACTTGCAGTTATGGAAGTGACCCTACAAAATTTCTTCTAGATTTCCAAGACCTGAGAGATACTTTTTCTGTCACCTCCAGACAAGCTGCTACAGGAAGAAAAGTTGTTGTGCTCAACACTGCAGCTCTGTATTTTAAATGCACCTGATGATCCCAAAATCTTAGGACATGAAAGGCCTAATGCCTACTATGTGGCAGGACCTCAGGATTTCAATAGCAGCTCTGAAAGGACTACAATACAATCAAACATTCGAGACAGAACAGATTCCATTATTGCTGAGGTCACTGTACTTGGTCCCCACTCTATACACACAGAGTCGTTTTATATACACTGAATTCGGTCAAAAGACCACAGATGAGGCAAAGAGAGATAACAATCAAGGTCTGCATTCCTGTTCCCGGGGTACCGCTTGGCAAATCTGTATTCCTGAAGCACCAAAACAAAAACTGAGCGTGTTCCTGAGAAATGCCAAATACCCACCGATACCAACTAGACAGGACTGATAATAGTTTGGTATCTTGCACGATAAAAGTCAGTTAGCAAGACTGCTAAATGTCAGCTTTTAAATTCTTTAGTATTTACATTTGACTATTTTGAGGGGAAAAAACCCCCACGCTTACCAAGGTCTAGACTTAAAATCTCCATATTGTCCTTCGTAAGTGAGGAGAGGATGAAGTGATTCTAATTTGCTTTTCAAAATAACAACAAGTAAAAACCAATTATAATGAAAGCACATCAAGAAACAAACTGTACAATTTCTGAACTGCACTGTTTATTTTGCTGCTTGAAACCTAAGTGACAGTATGCCACTATAATTATGGGGTTTCTTCTAAACCTTTACTACACTGCAGGTACAGAAATATACGGACACATTTTTGGAGAATTGACATTTTGCAAAATGCAGCAAACATTTCAATTTATACATGAGAAAAGGAAGTGTTCAAAAGGGTATGCATTTCAAGTTATTGCAGGTTATTTCTGTGAGAGAATTTCTGCAGGTAAAACATATTTAGATTTAACCAACAGTAACGTGTCAGTGTATTTAAAATCATGACAAAAATCTTCTCTCTGGTCACTAATCGCCCTTTGACAATTTACTAGGATGTTGTATGTTTAGGGCAAGATGTCAATACAGCATAAATCCCATGGCATTTTGGTTTTCTTCAGGAGATTAAAGCTGTTTTTTTCTTGGGATAAATGCAGCAGCAAAACACAAACCAGCTGATCAAAAAAGCACTTCTGCCATAACTCCAATAATTTCAGGGCACACCAACCGACAGTAGTTTTGCCATTCCCAGTTCTTTTAAGGTTTACATCACTGCACTGTTGCCTTAAGTACGTCTGTAAAAGCTTGTTTTCTGTTAGGCCAGTTTGCTGACTACAGCCTGGTTGAGAGAATTTAGTTGGTTGGTCCATTTATCTAACGCAGTATACCGTGCACCACCTCTCTTCTGATGATCCAATTCTAGGAGCTGGTTGACTTGATCAATTCGGCCATGTATAGTGCTAGAAGTAAATAAATAAATAACTATAAATCGTTAAGGCACATGGAAATAGGAGATAACAATAAATCAGAGATAAAATAAGAAGTCTTTTATAAAACGAGAGACCAGAGCCCATTTCAGAATTCAGCACTTTCATACTATATTGTCCTGGGTACTGCCTAAGTTGTCATCATGATTGGAAATCAAATTAACTGATTCATTGGGCAATGTAGATTTTATCTGCCTAGCTATGACCCACGTATAAAGTCTGAAGCAATATGAGGTAAACAGTTATTCAAAGTCAAGGAATAATGAGAAATTGAGATTTATGTAAAAAGAAATTAAAATATAGACCCACATATGGATTATATTTTCCTGGTAGATCTAACAAGTTACCCTCAAAAAAAAAAAAAAAAGATTTTACAAATTCTAGTTAATTTTTTCCAGTCAAGGAAAGCAGCCTATTCATTTGTCAACTTGAAAACGTAAGTCAAAAACATATATGGGTATAAGTAGCAATTACAAATAATAATAATTGCTATAATTTCATAGTAATTCAAGTAATTTACTATGTAATTCAGAATTAAAAGTACAAACATGCCACTCAATCTCTCTATATCATTTTCTTAGTTCATGTCTTACAAATATACTTTACTGCTCATAAGCCAAGCAAATCCCAGTAAGTCAGCATCATTACTGTTTCATTCTTGATTCAACCAGTTGTTACAAGGCACAAAAATATTCTTAGGTTGCTTCTTGTATACTTGGATTATTTTAAACTAATCAAAGGTCAGTAATCAAAAATAAAGTACATACTTATCCAATATGCACTGCACAAGCAAGCTTTCCACATCAGCTACATCTATGTTTAACTCCTAAAAGAAAAAGAAAACTCATCATGCTGCTACTCTATTTTGCAACATTAAATCTTTTCAATCCTTATTTTCATATACAGAATTTGGTTTCATTTCTGTTTCTTCCTGTTCAAAAGTATCACTATGAAGTAGAAGAACTCCATTCCACTTCGTTGGGAGGCTGTACGCTAGGTGGGCTGCAAGGGGCGGCAGACCCAGCAGCACCCTGTAAAACCAGCACCCCACCAGCTGCCCAACGGGCCCATTTTTTCCCCAGATGGGAACTTCAGGCCTTGAAACTTAGAAACAAACACAAACAATACTCAAGCTGGGTCCTGTTTGAAGAATCAGGGGGGTCAGCTTTGGGCCTGGCCACCGCCCCAGACCAAGGCAAGGTGGGGTCCAGGAAGTCTGGCAGGGTCCTGGGTGACTGAATCCTGACCGTCACAAGCCCCTGTGCTCAGGCAGCAGAGGGAGAGGAGGGAAGAAGCTGCTGCATCAAAGCTGGTTGTACCCTTGGCTTTAAAAATACCATCACTGGTTTGTCCAGAGAGTTTGCAACTGCCCAAAAAGAAACAAACTCTCTGCAAATTCAGAGTATATATGTATATATGGCTGTAGTATATATGGCCAACAATCAAGAAATCAGTAACCTCTCAGAAAAGACTGAAGATGCTAAAGCAAAATTTTTGGAAGCTCCAGATATTAATTCCCTTGAACCGAAAAACAAAACAACAAAAAAACCCAAACACACACACAATACCCTCAGGAGACAAAATAAGACAATAACTATCAGGAAAGAATAAGTCTATACTCAAAAGCATTTAGAGGGCTAATTCCATCTTCTGGCCCAAGCAATTTCTATAAATGAGGACTAGCTTGAAAAAAAGAAAACAAAAGAAGAGCATACAGAGTTCTAAAGAAAGATCATTTAAGCACTAAAAATAGACACCTCTAATACTGCATGATATATTTTGGAATGCTGTCAATTTTTGCAAGAAATATCAGACTCACGGGAGATGGAAACAGTCATCTACCATTAGTGGTTTTATTGTTTTCTGTCCAGATTAGGGAATGAAAGCAGTGATGCTAGAGTAATAGTTGGTTTGTTCTATTACCACAGTTCTGTAACTTGTACAACACAGACATGTGAAGATAGTTTTTGAACAAAAGGAATTAAATGTGGATTTTTATATTCATAAAATTTACATTCATTATTACATTTTGAATTATACAAATTTCACTTTTTCTCTTTAGGAAAGTGCTTTCCTACACGAAGTAGAATAGGGTAATTGATTATGTTAGAAGTATATCATACTACATATTAAAAAAAGCATTAGGACAACACTTGAAATCTACATTTTTGCACTGCAAAGCTGCCAGCAGTGCATCAGCACTACTTTATGGTTTATATTATACTTCAGATGTTCTATTTCTGGAAGCACTGTATTTATTTAAAAGCTTTTATTCACAAGTAATCATTTACTTAAGCAAATGCAAGGCTCCACAGACACATACCTTAGAAATAAAAGGAATATGTATTCTTGTGTAAGGCTTAATTAATTTTATAAGCACTTGTGTTCTGATGTTTCGCAAAAGCTCTGCAAGAGAAGAAAAAATAAATATTGGAAAAACAACAGTAACGAAATGAAGATGTGATACAGCTCCATATAGAAAGATACCCTAAATACCATGGTCTTCTAAGGTAGTGAGGTTGGGAAGCACAGCAAAATAAAAGGACCCTCTTCTTCCAGGGAGCCAAGCAATATGTAACTGAAGATGGACAGAGGTGAAAACTGTTTAAACATGGAGCAATGTATTCCCAATTCAAACTAAGTGGATAAATCATACAGACTACTGCATGGTATGTCTGCCCCTCTAATTTATGGCTAGGATGCTTGCCTTGAACAAAAGTGAAAAGATGTATTCTTAAGGCTCTGAAACTTAAGTCTGCGTGCATTTAACTTCGTAGGGAATATTCACATTTTAAGTTAAAAGATCAAGGCTTAATGGTATAATGAGGATGAGGAACTCAAGAAGAAGTATAAAACAGAGTCTATATGACATGGCTGATTTTGTTTACATCAGTAATTGTTTTATAATAAGTTTACATTATTAAATAAAATTTGGATAAAATGAAAGCATAAATTACAATTGTAAATTAACAGAAAAAGAGCTAGATCCAGATTTACCTAACTAGTTACACAAGGATTGTTTATATAATGAAAAATAATACTGAAGACCACATTATGCAACTCAATAAAACTAAGGAGATTAAAACAATGAGGCACGGTATATAAAGATTATAATCACAAACACACATTCTATATCACTACAGAGTGGAAAGAAATCAGAATGTCTTTTTCCCCCAGAAATCACTAGCAGACTATTATAAGGGGTGAAACTCTAATTCTCTTCAATCCTTCAAGTGTCCTCCTTCTCTTGCTTTCCAGTTCTGTCATACTTTCTTCCTTAACCATCCATCTTTCTAATCGTACAGTCTCCCAACAAGACTTTGAAGCCTACCAGTACAACATGTAACAGCAGCAGAGGGGTTATATTTGGTTTCCCCTGCTGTTCACCATGTTCTCTTTCAGAAATGAGAAGTGTAAGAAAACCAGGTCTCTCTATTTAACTCTTTTCTTTTATGTAACTATCCAGCTACATTATCTTGCAATGCCACAGTAAGCCCTACTCTTGATGAAAACTGTAGTTATCTGCAAAGCTGGACATGATATTCAACTGAAGAGACTTAAATTCTCAGATACACGACAAATAAAGGGGTAACTTGATTTTGTCATGTTAATGGAACAGAAGGGCATTTGTTATAATATGTTCCCCTTTTTTATTAAGTGTAGATTCTATAAATGCAAACATTGTTTTCAACATATACATTAGAATTATATACCTTTGTCAAGTATTTTATTACTACACATTTATTAATACAGCTGTCCTGGTTTGAGTGAGAACAGAATTAATTCTGTTCAGTGATTTCACTTTTCAGCTCAGCTCTTCTCACTAACTGCACTTTCTGAAGGTAGCAGCCTGTTCTCACAGGCAGTGTCTGCTTCTGGCAGTGATAACACCCCATGGTTAGAGTTACTGCCAAGGGTTGGGGTGCAGACCAAGGCCACTGCTGAATCTTGTGTACTACATTGGGGGGTGCAGGAAGGGAAAGGCTGCACCTGCAGGGAGGATTGGACAGGACAGGGGACCCCAAACTGACTAATAAGCAATTCCATCCCATATACAGCATATTCGCTATAAAGCTGAGGGATCAGGAGGGTCTTGCCCCTCTCTTCCCTCTGTCTTTTTGCCCTCTTGGCCTGCTTTGCCAGCTTTGCTTGGCTTGGCTCAGGTCCTCTTTCGGTTCCTTCCTCGGAGCACCCAAGGAGGCCTCTGTCCATTCTGCCTTCGATCCCAGTCTGTGTGTTCCTGAACCCAGTACCAGAGTCCAGCTCCTGAACACAGCTCCCGTCTGCTGCAGGGCCCAGGCTGGGACTGCCCCGGTGCCTGCTCCACAGCACCAGTGGTGACGGACATGGAATTACCATCAGAGGGGTTGGGTTCGATTCTGGTTGTGTATATATTTATATATGTTCCATTTTTATTATTATTAATTTCATTTTCATTAAAGCTGCTCTAGTTTCCTTTTCTAATGGCTGAGTCTCTCTCCCTTATTCCCTTTCTCTTCCCTTTGGGGAGGGAGGGGGGTTAACAGAGAGCCTCTGTTACACGTCTATGGGGCCGCCCTGACCCTAAACTGTGACAGCAACCTTCATTACATTGTCTGTGTATTTTGTTTTTGAAGCAGCGATTTAATAGCTGAGAATGGTTACCTTCACTTAACCTTTCCACTGGAAAAAACTACCACTCAAAATATTCAGTGCCTAGCACCACCACAGATACTATCTTAGAATATCTACTCTCGCTAGAATTTTCTCCATCATTCCCGCAGTTCTTTGCGGTCATTCCACACGCCTGGATACATGTTGGCCTCGAACAACTTCTAAAGAACTTAGAAACAGTAAAGGAATTGTCCACAAGTAATTTTGAAGAACTTTCATTCTGCCAAGAAGGAAATTAAACCACAGAAAAAATAAAGAGAAAAGGGAAAAAAAAGTTTGCCAAGTAGTGAAAACAAAGAGGATTAAAAGAGCTTGCAAAAGTACCTTCAATGTGCTCCCTTATGAAGGGATCGTCCATGATGTTGCTGTGATTTGTTTTCAGAATCTTCTCAAATTCAGTGATGTCATTATTCTGATAGGCACTTTAGAAAAAACAGAGACTGAATTATTATTTTTAAAATTTATACAGACTCATAAAACTGTGTTCTGCATCTTCTAAAAGAAAAAAACCCAACAAAACTATTAAATGTTGGTGGCAAATAATTATATCCAGAAACTTTATAATGAAAATCTATTTCAAGATGAGATGCAACAGAAACGACCTTTCTCCTGCTTCAATTTTAGTAGCATTTATAGAAATTTAGTTTGAACATTCGGTTATTTCACAAGTGCCGTCTAGTTGTAAGACTTTTGTACTTTAACAAGTTATTCTTTAAAAAAAGCCTAGACTCTAAAAATTGCTAATTTTGAAAAGTAGCATTACCTGAATTTTGGCTTCCAGAAGCCGTATTTTATGGAACAAAAAAGAGCGCTAAAAAGAGACTAGAGGGCTGTTGCTGCTTCTAGAATGTCCATCTTACACTGAATTCTAAAAATTGAAGAAATCATGACTTCCTGATTAACCATCAGTACTTCTGGCATAGTGTTACTTTTTAGGTTTTTTAGCTTATTTTTAGTATATATATATTGTTTAATTAGTAAATCTTGCTACTTGAAAAAGGAGTACAAAAAGGAGGTGAGTTTGGACTCATATTGTTCAGTAGTGGCACCACAACATCATATAAAGGTAAGAGCTGTAACTACTGGAACAAGAGCTTTTGATTGAAATGGATGGTTTTACAATTCTAATCTGTCATCTTTTATTACAGGAACAGTCAACTGTAATAGGGACTATCTACCAACTGATCAAACTTACACAGTAAGTTAGTTACATTAAGCTACAGGCTATCAATATTTAACCTGAAAGACAGTGTTCAGTATATGCTTTCAACTTCTGTTTAATTCTAACATCAAACATTTTAACAACAACAACATATATATTTTTCCTTCCTTTCTTGTACGCTTTCAAATTGTTTTTAAACAATTAATTAAAAAATTGAGAGTTCAGTTTCATATTCCTAAATTATGAAACACCTTTAGTAATCATGACATATCCATGCATCCAATTACTGCACTGGCTTTGGTATCAGATGTCAACCAGCTCAGTTTCTCACATATAATCAGCCAAGCCCTAAAGACCAGTTGCAGTACAAGGTGACACAAATTTATTTAAGGTAAGAAATGAGGGGTTTGCCACTTCCTAAGAAATTCAGCACAGTAGAAGACAATGGCTGGTTTCTGTACCTGGTATAGTATGGAAACTTTGGTAAATGGAAGTGTCTTAAGAAAAACAAACAGTCTAACAAATATTTGCCCGGTATTCAACTGCAAGGAGAAAAGCCATCTCTAAAAATATTCCGTTTATGGTTGGCACACTACATCTTTTTACTTTTTTGTTCTCTTCTCCACAAAAATTAAAATCTTACCTTACTAAATTCGTCATTGCTAGAATCTCTGGATCATTTTTGTATGGTTTAGCCTATACAGAACAGAAAACACAATACACATGTTTAGATTTTAATTAGTTTGGTGTTTTTTTTATTTCTATTTTCATCTTTGTGGTAATTTGCCTGTCAATTCAGAAGAGGGGGAGGGGATAAAGATACCTCCTGAGAGTCAAATGGATTTATTCCAGATTTCATAAGCATGTTTGCTAAGACCAAGTATTTTAAGCAAGTGGTTCTTCTGGGGCTCCCTGATTCATCGTAATTCTTGAATGCCTCAAAAAAATCAGTATGTGCCTTTTCAAACTCTCCTTCTCTTAAGTGCATTTTGCCTCCACATTCTGAAAAGAAAAACACAGATGAAGAGAAAAGGAACATTGTGTGCTTGTTGCTGACTACAATAATTGTACTCAGAAATTCCACACTATTTCTAAATAGACTACTGAAATATTTTCAGGAGCCTTTTAATTCTCTGAAATCACTAGGGAAAAAAAAACACATTAGGGCCTTCACATATAGCATTGCCATTTGAATAAACCCATTCCAAAGAAGAAAAAACAAAACCCAACCCACACCATGAATCTTAAAGAACACTAATCTTCGCAGCCAATAATTATTTTAACCTTACGGTAAAAATAGTGTCAAATCTGAAATGGAATTTATCTCCATTTCAAAAGCAACAGCTTTCCTGTATTTATGGAATTTTTCCTATCTGTGGAAGAAAACCATGCAGAAGATTGAGAAATACTCTCTATCTGCTTTTATTGCTTTAGTTCTGCCTGATTGTCTGTGCAAGTGCTTACACAAGGGGAAGAGGAAAGACAAAACAGTATTCCGGAGAAAGTTTTTTTCAAGACACATGGCATGTTTCCACTGTAATTCATCATTCCAGATAATAGATATTTTCAAACACATCCTAAAGCCCTTCAGTTCCTGATGAATTTTAGTGATGCAAGACATCAAGCACAAAATTTACACATGGGGATTGAAGAAATAGCAGTCCCTTTTGCTATCAGTCCTGTCAAGCCTTTGTTTCTATCCTTTACAAATGCCTTTGCATGTATCTTTTGTCGCCTGCCATGTGTCAAACAGATCAAGTCTTCCTCTTGTTCTCTCCTACACTGTATGTAGCCAACTCTCCTGTCTTTCCAAACAGTGTGCCTGGTACTTAGGCTCCAGACTAGAAGAGCTGCAGTCCTACAGGAGGCAAACATTAAATGATGAAACTGTGGCCATTACATTTGTCATCCTTTATTCACATATGGTTTGTCTGCCTCTGAATCTACAAAATCCTGTTGGAACTGGAAATAAACATTGACTATCAGATGTACATAAAACTAATATATGCAACAGAAGTTAAATGAAAAATTCAAGATTAACTTACCTCTGATAACTCCCATGATCAGTGGATGAGGAATGGCTGACTTGATGTGCAATGACTGTTCATATAGTGCTTTAAGCTTTTTGTTATTTTTCTGTGCTGTGTACATTTGAATTTCCAAAGCATATATTTCCAATAGTTGAGTACCTTTTTTTAGATCATCTTCCCCATCATCAGTCTAGGATAAATTAAGTAATAAATACTGTGAAATTTTAAGAGAACAGCAATTTCAGTTTTATAGTAGTAAAAAAATTAGCTCCAAATACTCTCAGTAATTTCCTGTCAGAAATAAGGATATTCCTAAAACTTTAAAATTTTGATGTAACTATTAACACAAAAAAAATAATACTCAAAGAACTCACTACAGGCAAGTTTTGAAGCCCTAAAAAAAAAAAAGAACTTTGCCCTTTATTCTTTTCCACTTTCCTTAAACCACGCTCTCAATATGTAAATGTAATGACTGACACACATAGGTGTGTCATATAGGTAATAGCTAATACATACAACTCTTCTGCTGCCCATAATAAAACCCATTACTCAGAGATTTGTAACCCATTTTCCGTGCCGGAGGAAGAAAAGGGGACACAAACAAGCACAGCAGGCTGCGTGGCTAATTCTCACCCCCACTTTGAAAGGGGAAAATAACAACTCTACTTTCACTTCTGAGTAAAGCTCACTTGGAATCTTCACTGTATTTTAAAACAAATGTCTGTGTGTTATAGATTATTCATATGTGTTTCTCTTCATTGCACCTGACTAAAAGGAAACTTAAAATCAGTTGTGAATTTTTTTTTTTAATCATCTTTAAGCAAGGCATAAAACACTTCTCATTTTTGATCAAGTTATCAAACAGCTAACCAATTAAAGCAGGCACAGTATTTCTTCCTTCTCTACAAAAGCTCAGCTACATGCCTCAAAGGCCAACAGCAGATATAAGAAAATCCATGTTGTTTACTAAGCTACAGTGCTTTAGAATGTAAAGGTACCTGGCATGACTGATGCAGCTGACGCAAAATCTTTTGTAACTTTCCATATTCTTCTCGTTCTAAATATAATTTGCCAAGCTGTAATGAAAAAAAAAAGTTGAAGTTCTAGGATCTATTAAGATTTCAGAGTTATCATTCATAAGAGTTAGCTGAAGGTGTCACAAACAAAAGCAAAAAGCAGTAAGTTATATATTTTACCTTTGTGTTTGTCTTAAACCACAATCTATCATTCTTAGCATCTTTCAGAGCTTCAAGTGTTGTTTCATAGAATTCCTGAAGCAAATCCATCTGACATAAAAAATCAGAATTCTATAATTGTAAACAGCAAATTTGTACCTGTTAATAAAGTCAATCTGAACAAACTAAAAGTGCATGCTTGAACTTCAAATAAGACAGGTATTTGCATCTTACTGAATGTCTGCATTTAAATCATAAAGAGCTTCTAAAGTAACAAAAATAAGTATATTTGTCTTACATGAAATAGATATAACTAAAAAAGTATTCACATTTTAATATGTGCAAGTATCTATCCTGCTTGTGAAAAATGAAAGCCACCTTATACAAGCCCATCTTATATAACTAAGTAATAAAATTCTTATGTTGTGTAACAAAAGACAAACACGGGCAACACTGCTCCTACTTAAAAGATGAAAACCAAAAATAATTTACACATCAAAAAGAAAATATGATTTACAAAGAGAGAGAAATGGTCAAAGGACAAGATGCTTTCTCCTTTCTATAATACCAGTGCTTCATGAAAGCAAGCCTTTGAGCACATCAAACCATTTCTTCACATGAAACCCAAAAATACAACATCCATAAGGGAAACTGAAGTGCTGAGTGTGCCCTTTAACCAAAGGTTCTACAGAGAATGCATTAGTATTGTTTATGGCCACTGTTCCTTTGGTGATAACAGATCAAGTTAAGATTTCCAGATCGTCCCTCCATGACCAAACATGCTGACCTCTGCCAACAACATACAGTCTAAGACAATCCTTTAGACCTTGAGAGTAAACTATCATTCAACTATTAATCTTTCATTTCCTGAGTGGCAGAATAGGAAGGACTGTGATAATGACAGAAGAGTCATCACTGAAGACCTTCGTATGCAGGTGCTACTTCCAGGTAGTCAGTTAGGGAAGCTTTCTACCCTCTGTAAAGCTTCTACAACACAAAAAAAAAAACCAAGCTGGGCTGTCTATCTCTGAACATGTACCTAGCTTGCATAGTACACTCAAAGATGAGCAGCATTTAACATCAACACTTTATTGGAGTTTCTCAAAGGTTCCCCTCTCCCTCCAAAGTAAAACAAAAAGTTCAATTACAAATTATATTTAAGAATGCACTTACAGGGTGTAGCTACTATGCTAAAAAAAAGGAAATTATTTACTTTGCTTATTAGTGTAGAAATCCCAGGTAAATATTGCCAAAAAAGGACAAATTTATGAAAAGTTATCTGTGTTGACAGAATCCAGTAAATGCTGGAAATATATTCTAACATACAACAATAAACCCAAAAATAACCCACCACTACACCAAAAAAGTTGATAATTAAAAATGCAAAAAAAAGGAAACCCATGAAGATGAAAGAAATTATGATCTAACCTGCTTGGAAGTAGAGATATAATCAAGAATAGAATTGATGGATTTTTCCGAGTAATTTCTTGTAACTGCACTCCGTATGTAGGTCAATAGTTGTTTATATCTGTTCATCATTTCAGGAAAGTTAGTCTAAAAGAGAAACAAAATTACATTATCATTTTTGTTTCAATTCTTAAAAACTGAGTTATATCTTGCAAACAAATACACATCTAGAAAAGAAAGCATGACAGAAAGACTATTCAGCAGTGGCTGCTATTAAGAATTTTACATCGCCACTTTATTCATAAGCAGCAGAATCAGAAATAGCTTCAGCCAGACTGCATGGAACAGACATTTAAAATATTTATCTCCACGAAGAAAAGAATTGGCTATGCACCTATTTGGAATGGTTGCATAATGTAACATGTAAATCTTTCACTGGAAGTACACATACATAGAAAAGTTACCAGTTTCGATGGCATGATAGCTCAGGAGAGCAAGGACTGAGCCCCAAACTTTCAGAAAGAATCAGCTGACTGCAGCAGCTATTTTGCATCCTTTGACTTGCAACCACCACTTAATTGCCCTGCCATGTCTCTTAGTAGCCATCAAAGGCTGCAAAAGACAAATTCTGGCAGATTGAGTTGCCTTAAGACATAAATTAGAAAAATAACGTAAGATTTCTGGATCAAATACACATTCCTGCCATTTACTCTCAAGTGATAGCTGTAATTCCTACCAATTTAAAGTTTATTTTAATCATCTGTTTCAGAGCTTTGAATCCCCATTCTCCTTTTTCACCTTCGAGCTCCAAAACCTGAAATAGAAGAATTTTTAAAACAATTATTATAACAGTTTTATTCAAAAACTTATTTAATTGATTTGCCTCTTGTTTAAAACATATATATCCCATACATGACTTTCCCCTTCACTTGTTCCTTACAAAGTAATGTTTCACTCCACCCTGTTCTTCAATTTTACTCTTTCCTGATATTATTGAGAAAGTTAGGGAGGGGTATGTATCTTACTAGTTTTCACAACTTAGCTGATGTAGGGAGAGTGAATTGTTACTTATAGATTGTTGTTGTTGTTGTTCTCTAACACCAAACACTAAACTTTAATACCACTCCATAAACACATACACACAAAAAAGCTGTAATATCCTCTGCAAAACAGATTCAACCCACCTCTTGACTAAAGTAGACAAAAATTTACACTTCTGATTTATTATAGTTTCTTCACATATCAGAAAGGCTTCTAGGTTTAAATTTAACAGAGTTAAGGGAATGTTTTCAAAGTAAAAATTTTAGAGAGTCTTTTTTACGTCATGTATATAATACTGTTAATATAAATAAGCCAAGAGATGCAAAAAATCTCTTTTTTCTTTAAAAAGTTACATCTAACAGACTGTTTTCTGATGTCAGTGTGAAAACATTAATAATTTAAAACTGACACGAAGGAAAGAAACTCTGTCTCACTTCGCATTTATACATTTAAAGCTTTGGAATCAGATAGCAAACCAAATATGATACATTCCAGAAGACACTGGGGAAAACTCTGTCTCATTTTTAAACAAATGAATGGATGTGGCATCTAGAGATGTGAAAACACACTTAGGACTGTTAATTAACTTAGTAAATCCAAAAGATTAAAAAAGTCATTCTATTCCATGTCCTATTTGTGTTCCCTAAGCATGATCCTAAAAGGCAGCCAGCCAGTAGTCCAAGTTGGCCAATGATAAACACAGCACATTAGTAAGTTAAAATATAAACATTACCCTTAACATTCCAGAACATTTTCAATGTGAATTAATACAAAAATAAGAATATAAAGACAGAAAACCTTCTGAAAACTGCTTAATGCTGCTTTGGGATCATCTTCCTTCAAAGCTTTGGAATTGTAGTATTGATTTTCCAGATCCACATTTGGCTCAGAATTGCTGTCCTCAGAATACTCCTACATTTTAAAGAAAAACCAAAAGAAAACAGAAATCAGACAGAAAAAGAAAAAAAGTTCAGGACATCTAATATTCTGCTGAAAATTGATAAAATATAGTATGACATATTGCTCAAACTGACACAGAAGGCTTGTGTATTAACAGAAAATCTTCATGTTCAGAGCACGTAAGAGGTATGGACTCGGGATGATTTCATCTCTCTCCCATTACTCGGCCAGCCTCACCTCCAACATCATTTGTCTGTCAACAGATTTTTCTCTGAACCCATGGACTCATAGCTGTACCAACTTCACCTTTATGACAAGTACAGAGTGTATTATTAAAATTCTGCCAGTTCTGGTGTTTGACAGATGCTTAATAACATCTGTATGGGGGAGAGAACATGCTGGCCACTAGTCTTCTAAAAGGTGCCCCATTATGGGACCTTTGCTGTCCACAGAAGAGTCTGTCTGCGCTGCCACGTAAGTAATGATTCAGCAAGGGAGGATATAAAATGCTTCCATGGATCTCTCTCTGATCCGCACTTTTATGCTGTAACGATTCATACTTGTCTAAGGAAATGAAAAAAAAAAGAATGATGATGATAACACCAGCTGCTTCTTCGCTGCGAAGCAGGAGATGATTGAGAAAATACTGAAGATGCTGCCACAGGGGGTGGGCTGGGGCATAGGCACAGTAATTTAATCAAATAATTACCGATCGTGCACAGTAGCACCAAATAAATTGAAGAATTTACTACTACCAATTACTATTTCATTAAAAAAAAAAAGTATTTTGAGGCTTTTTCTGATGAAAAATGACAATATCCTGAGTCTGAATTACAAAACACCCACAAAACTCATGTAATAATTTATTTGAGGTTTACACAACTCAAAAATATTTCACACCTCTGCATTTCAAGCCAACTTCTCTCGACAGTGCTTAGCTATTAGAAGATGAACTGGCTATTTTTAAATCTCAAAGTTACAGTCCTCAGAGGAACCTTCCCTTGCAACAATATAAACACCGCATAGTCAGATGCCCTTCTTTAAGTCGGAATTTATTCTTACTGTACTTTTTGATCAGGCACATTTACTATTCTTTTGTTCACTCATATATTGCTAATATTAACGGACTCCTTCAAAACCATGGAAAGAAAGGAAAAAACAGATGAGGCAAAGGAGAAGTTTTAAATTAGTTGTCTCTTCCCTACTGTGCAAGTAAACCTTTCAAAGTTTTGAATTTTCTGAAGTTCTAATGGAAAAAAATAACTATGGAAGCTCACAGTTGGCCCAAATTTTATTAAACATGGTCCTTGAGACATTTATTCTTCAACCTCCTACTGTTTCTATTCGTTAGATGTAGACAAGTTGCTCACGTATGTATTCATTTATACTCACACATAGCATTAGCATTAGTCTTTAGTGAGAACAAGTGGACTTCAAAGCCTAGTGAATTCCACAAACCTGTTTTCTGAATTCCCAGAGAACTATGAAACTTAATACTGAGAACTGCCAAGAGGAAGCAAGTGTCTTTATTCATTGGGCAGACTTTCATTTTGGTTAGCTTGTGTTTGTGAATTCTTTGCTCTATTGATCCAGTATGGACAGGGCTGCTACAAGAACATGCACATGATGTCAACAGCTCTAAGTGTAGCAGGCACCTTATGACGATAGAGGCTGCCAAAGCTTAAACAACGCAGCATTTAAGGTACGTCAGCTGATGTCTTCTTTATACTAAACCTGAACAATGGGGAATATTTTTGGCAGAAGTACCTATTTGCAAAGATAAAAAGAAAGCAAACGAAATTAATTCCTTCTAGGAAGCAATGTGGTCTGTTAGCCTAAAGCCAGAAACATAGGAATTTTCATCTTAGCTCTAGCAGTGATTCTGGGTGTGGACTCGTGCAGGAAGCCTCTTTTTTTCAGCTCATTTTTCTCAATGCTACTTAAAGATCCCATGAAGCTGTTTTCAAAATAATATTGATACATAATAAAGAATACGTGTTAAGTCTAGAGATCTTTTTTTTTTTTTCCTAATGCAAACACTTTGAGATGCATCAGAGGTGATTTTTGATGTTCTCACAGTGCTGTTTTCCCTTCACTTGATGCCTATGCCTCCCTTTGAGTTGAGGATGTTGATATGGACTCAAAGCCCTAAGGGAGATAAGGCCTTCCTACTTCTGGAGAATGTAATGTGAGGTTGCTTACTTTAAAAGACATATTTATTTAGACTTACTGGCTGTGAAGAAAACTTTAAAACCATGAACTAAGTATGAGATGATACTATTATCATCTACATATTCATAGCAATTAAAAAAATCCAATCAAGCATGTGGATACTGCATCTAAATTTAAGCATCAATGGCAACTATGCCAGTGCTGTGAGTTCAGAAAGACCACCTCTCTTGTCTTCCTTCGATGCAGAGATGGCTTAGTGCAGTATGCTATGAATGTGAGAACATTTGGCTTTTGTCAAAAGCAAAAGGAAAGAAGGAAAGAAAAAGTGTGAAGCTGTGTCCTCAAAATTCAGACTAAGGAATAAATGCATTTCCTTATCTGTACTCAAAATAGAGAAGTTCTTTTAACAACTTTAAATTGTTTAACAATTCAGGCACCAAACACCTAACTTCTCCTTACTCTCCTTTTTAACACCTCTGCTTTCTGCCTGAACAACTTCCCTAACTCATCATTTAAGGCAGAAAGTTTGTTGCCTCAAACAATGCAGTATCAAAATGAAAGTGCACAAAAATTAGGCAGAATATCAAGTTTACAAAAAGGATTGCTACATAACTCTAAAAATCTTTATTATATCATCTAGACCTAATATTCTGCATAGCGAAGAACACCCTTAATTATAAGTTCAAGATATAAAAGCATCTGCATTATACACTTGAGATCCAGATGATGTAAAAAAGTAACAGGCCTAAGAATTTTTTTATTATGAGCTTAGTGATATTTTTGAAACACCACCAGTACAAATGAGAACAACAGAAATCTGAGCATGCAGCACTCATCTTTGAAAAGCATTTAGTTCTCCTTTCCCAAGAGGATCTAAACAAACAAGTGGTCTTTTTCATTATTGCTCATGAAATTGCAAAGTCCTGATACAGCTTTAAAAAAACAGTTATAAAAATGTTAAGACATTATTTAAGCATCACTCCACGGAAAATCTGCGTGTTCAAAATGTAGTTGGTTATAAACAATCCAATCCCATCACATCACTCTTAGGGGGAAGAAAAATCACTGCACTAGCTCAACTGTAATGGAGCTAAAACCTATGATGTAGTTTATTCTGCCTGGAACATAGCTCTTTTAAAGAATTTTCGTGAAATTTAAAATATACCAAGGAACCAATTCAATTTACAAGTCTTTATTTTATTACATATTAAGCTTTCACAAAATTAATTTCATCTACTGAACAGCTTAAAAAAGAATTAAGCCTCAGCTTCTGAAGTGAACACATGAGGAAGACAATTCACCCCAGTAAGCTTTAATTGTCCTTTTTAGGGCACGGATCCATTTGCAGCTTCTCCATCAGCAAAGGCGGGTTAAGAGCATCTAGTGCTCCTTGACCCTCCCTGTTCACTTCTGGTCTTAGCATTCCCTTTCCCCTTCACTGCAGCAAGTCAACATTTTATCCTGTAGGAGTCCTTGATGGTGCCTGATCCTGCTTGGGTTGAGAGAACAGGCCTGGTAACGCTTACACAGATGCAGTCCTGAGGCTAGTGAGCTATGGGAGAGGAGCAGGTCAACAGGGAGGGTAAAAAATGCTGTGGTTTCAGAAAACTGTAGCAGAAGCCTTTGGCAATGTAGTCTCCAAAGATGATCTAGAGCTCTTGGAAGCATGGCCCCGCTCCTCACAGACAGCATGAGGAGACTGTAACACTACAGCAGACATTTAATGGTAGATGTGTGATATTCTAGCAGATTAAGAGTGGCACATCAACCTGTTAAACATGTACGAATCCAAAGACACAAGTATTGTCTTGTCTTCTATCTTGCCTGAAGCACTTCCCTAACCTCTGCATAGGGACTGGAGTGATAATCTAAGCTTTGGCTTCTCTGCATGTCAGTCACTAGCTGTATAGGAACCAAACTCCTACTTTGCAAACCTTCTTCAGAAAGGAAGGCAAAGTAGCTACGCAGAGGACAGCTTTCCAGAGAAAAGACACAAAAAGTTTTGTTTCTGTAGAAATTTATTCTTCAAGGACATTGTTAATAGTTATTACTGTCAGTTCTCAATTGCTGGTCTTTTTACCATTGGGCTGACTCAAACTATTCTTTTTTTTTATGAAGTGCAATTGTTTCTGAGAGTAAGTCTGATACAAATTTATGAAACAAAGTTAGATGAAGTAAAATAAATCATGGCATTTAAATGGTCTGCTGACTCTGGGATTTGGAGCAAAGACTTGATGCTTTACAAGAGCACTGGTGATACAGGTTGGGGAGGCAGTTTGGGTTTGGGGTGGGGTTTTTTGTTGTTGTTTGTGTGGTGGTTTGTTGCTTTGGGTTTGGTTTGTTTGTTAGGTTTTTTTTTAAAGAAAGAAAGACACAAAAATGGCCACATGAGGAGAGGAAAAAAAGAAAAACCAGTAATATATTAGCTTGCCAGCTAAATTTCTTGGACATTTACTCTACAAACAAGATACACTATTTTCACACATCTCATATACACTGGCCACAAAAGTGACCAACCAAACAGCATCCCTGCACCAAGTACATTGCATTTACTCTTCCTGGACCGCTGGCCCCCAGGCACCAGGACAAAAAGCAAAACACAGTTTCTCCCGTGCATTTACCACCGGTATCCTGGCACATGAATATAAAGCAAGCCATCCGGCTGGAATGCAAAAGAGCAAGGAGGAAAAGAACAGAGACAAACTGAGAGTGATTTGTGTAAAAGTCTGCAACCACTCAACCATGCTCTGAGAGTCCTGCTTTTCTTTTCCACATCCCAGGACTCTGCTCTTCTGCTCCTACTCTGGAAGTCACCTAGTGCCTACTGGCTCACACCGGAACTGGCACCAGCAAGAAGTCTGTGAAGCCAGCGATTTGCAATGGGGACACTACAGTTCCATGGAAAGGCAGCGTTCTCTGCCTTTGTTTTACTTGAAGCAGAAGTTGGAAGATGCACAGAAATGAGACGGAAGACTGCAGAAAGAAACTGGTATTATGACAGGAAAAGAGTACTGAAAAGAAGTGCCTTTTCTTTCTCCCTCTATCACACTGCTCTCCTACAGTTATCTGCATTCTTTTTAGCCTAACTTAGATGTAAGTTACTTTTGCTTAACACAACTATCTATCAGATCCCAGGGAGATCGGTTGTGAACAGGGTGCTAAATAATTCTCTCTCTCAAAAAACCCAAACAACCTCTACAACAACAAAGTCAGAAATTATTGACTCTTATCAATGTTCAGACAGAAAGAATTTATTGAATAATTATTCTCATGCTTTTTGTCTCCATGTTTTCTTCTGAGACATTATAGTAGTGAGCCCCTAATATACTAATTCTGTGTTTACATACGAATCGGAAGAGAATGCATAAAATTACATCTCAGGACACACACTGAATCCATATAAAATACGGAGCAGTAATTAATTCAGAGAACAACATATGCTATACCCTCTGTGAAGCTCACTGATTTTATTTTTTTTAATCACATACTAATGTAATTAAACATAACAAAGAAACAGAAGAGGGTAAAATGGATCTGCTTAATTTGGTATTTTCCTAGTTCTGAATGGTTATTTTTGCAGCATTATCATTTTATTGTTTGCAACATATATATATATGTATTTTTTTAAATTAAGGCAATACTGAAACATAAAGAGCTGGGAAGAGGTGACAATATTGTCACAAAATTTCAACTATATCTATTAAAAATTCCCCTGTCTACTGATGAGATTGCTTAGAAAGTTTGGTAACTTTCCTTTTGAAACAGAGTATATTTCTCCCTGTTGGAAAGGGAGAATGAACCAGTTCACGTTTACTAAACTGCCATTCCAATAGCTTGAAATAAAAAGACTGCCTATTTCCTAATACCAGCACAGCCTGAAAAAAGGAAATCCTCAGTAATCTGAAAGCCTGCTCCCCATATTTGAGCCGTGCCAATCCTCACGAACCTGTAGCCATCTCACCAGGGTGCAAACTGCTGGCTGTTCACTGGAATTGCATACAGCTCTTCTACTGCACTCACTGGAATTATACAAATCCATAAAGACAAGTTGCTCAGCAAACACATTTGTCCATCCCTCCTCTACATTAATTTTAATGCCGAATTTCAGGACACAGTAAGATGTATCATTAAATAAATAAGGAATCTGTCTGTGGTATTCTTAAAGCAAAACAAAAAAAATCAAGTAGATGTATTACAACTGTGAACATGCTGTCATTGTGCCTGGAAGAGCCAATTTCTGGAGGAAGGCTGAGTTTAGTCTCTAAGTCAATTCTAAACACAGCTTTTTCAGACTGAAAACAAAAATGGAATTTACAGTGGTTCTCTTCCTCCATCCTCGATTGGCAACTAGTAAAAAGAACCCGGACTGAAATCAAATAAGGCACCTAAGAGCACCAAACTAGAAATTAAAATTGAGTGGTTTTTGTAATGACCAGTAAACATTATTCTGTTCACTGAAGCATAAAGTGGAATAATCCATGTTATAATCAAGGCTGTCACTGTACATTACCAGCAAACTGTGAATCTAGGTCCATCCATTCACTAATACAAATGGAGTTTTTTCCTGATAGCAAGACCTCCAATAAATAGATAAAATTAACTTCTATAGGAGGTATGTAAAACCTTGACTTTTAGCCCAATGAAAAACTAAGCAGAAACAGTCAACTATGATCTGTAAAATGGGTAGTCTTCAGTTGTTTAACGGTGTAGTAATTACTCTAATGACACAAAAATCCATGATGAAGCTAGGAAAGAGCTGGACCTTCAGAATAAAAGCACAGAACATTTGCATATTTAAGTTAACTGACTCGTTCTACATAATCAGCAGGTACAGAGCACAGTTAAGGAGGAACAGCCATAATCACTTTTAATAAAAGCTGACACAGTGAAAACATTTTTGGGAGACTTCTTTACACCACTATCTCTATGCTAGTAGCTACTCTGGGAGACCTGAATATTGTTTCACCATAGTGTATTTTGACAAAATAGCTATTTCCCTTTTCATTAACTGTTTCTGTAATTACTGCCTCTCCTATTTGTAAATAAATAAATATATAAATAAATTCACCGACACACACCTATGCTCTTTTATTTCCATCTCTAAGTATTTTATCTTGTACTCCTTTTCTGTGTTGTTTCACACCCTTCTGCAGCAGCCTGAACTTGAGAACCATCCATTTATAGTCCTCTTAATTTAACTAGATTTATATCAACATGAAAAGAAGAAATCAGGCTGTCCTTAGGGCTCTTAATAGTTTCCAAAACCATTTTGCAGAACACTGCAGTTCGAGTCTCAAGCGCATTTGAAAACAGCATCCAGTCATGGTTTGTTAGTTCAAAAATGCTGAAACTAGTCTAGTTGGAATACTTTTATTCTTAAATTCTGATTTGTTTTTTATCAGTTATAAATCCAAATTAAATAAAAAGATGCAGCTTAATTATTATTTGATGCTTTATATGGGAGTTACATACTGAAAAGAAAAAAAATAACATGGTCCTGATTATTACAAGCAGTATTTTTACATTTTGGAAGGGTCTGACCTAGTGGTAATTAATGAGAATGAAAACGTCCCAGGAGAAGTAACTACAGTCAGGGGCTGAAATTTGCCACAAGCAAGAAGTTTCAGAAAGGTTTTTCCAATGAGAAAGAAAATACTTCAGAAAACAAACAAACAAACAAACCAAAAAAAACCTAAAACACTGGGAAAAGCATTAGACCAGCAGTTATTCTTGGTGAAAACGGTGAGCTTACAGCTGCACTCTTACTCAAATTGCTGTTAGACAGGTGCATTGAAAGATTGCAACATGGAATTCTCTCTCTGCATGTCCAGTTCTCATGGTATAGTTATTCAACATCGGTTCTGCCGTGTTTAGTATTCTTTTGATGGTATCACATGGAAAAATAAACAGGGTATTTTAAATCAGGACAAGGGTTTCAGCATGAATGAAAATTAATGGACACTCACTTTGGAACAAAATGGACCAACAAAAATATTTCTAACAGTCACAGGGTAGTTCCTTCAGAACCTTGTTTCTAAAAGTTTGTGAATTCATTGATGGACTTAAATGGAACACTAACAGTTCTTGGAATACTGACACAGGCAGCTCATAAGGCTAAGATGACAACACATGTCAAACAGCACTCTTATGTGAATCAAAAGAACTCAACACCAAAGCCAGATGCTTTCATTCTATATTCAATGTCATTCTGAGCAGCTTGTAACAAAAACTGCCCAGAAACTATTACAATAAAATCAGATAAGTCTTTTCAGGGAATTTGTAAGTAGCACCGATTATCAAATAATTTGTTAGAAAGCAAGTCTTCCAGAAGCAAGAGTGGGGTTTTTCAGTCAAACTGCAGTACTGTACACACGGGTTTAGCTGAAATGAATGAAATACAGACTCTCAAGCCTCAACAATATATAGCTTTTTTAAAAAATGTCTGTTCTAAAGCAAAAAACCAACCAAACCAACCTCAAGCTGCACTGCAAGATAATGGCAATAGAATTACAACTCATGAGACAGCACATAAAACACTTTTTGTTTCAAATACAACAGCTATTTGGTCTACTAACCTACCCCAAGATGGCTTTAGCCATTGTAAAAATGTTGGTTTTAGTAATTTAAAAGGCTCATTACACCAAAACTATTGGATTATACTCCCAAATTTCCTCTGATAAACTGGTCTGTTTCTAACCGCAAGCAGTAAAAGAGTAGAATAAAACCTGATGTCAAATGTCATAAATGGTGTCACAAAAAACCCCACCCCAAACACTGTAATTTAAAAAGGGGAGGAAAAAAAGGGGCAAAGAGCTTACTAAGAATATAAAGACAAAAAGTTACAAATGAGTACAGCCTTGGCATGTTGCATCAGAAACTGTCCGTGTTGCCCTTTCTCCTCACTCCCTTGCCTCTTGCCCCCACTTTTTCCCCAGTTTGACGCTCACGCGTGCACATGAGCGACATCGACCTCCAAGGGCCTCCCGCAGCCGCGGGTGGGGAGAAGGGCTGGCAACTTCATGACTTTTACTCCGTGCCCGACAATTCGGCCAGAAGCAGCAGGGAGGCAGCGCGCTCACCCTGACCCCTGTGGAAGACAAACGGGGGCCGAGGCTGGCTGGGCCCGAGGGGGCCAGCCCGGGGCCTAGCTAACTTCCCGGGGCCGAAGTTGGCCTGGGTTCCCCGCGGAGAGGTGGCAGAGCGCCCGGCAGGGCCTGCTCCGAAACCAGCACCCGCTGCCCGCTGCCATCACCCCTCCTCCCCGGGAGGGAAACTCATCCTGTCAGTGCTCCCTCACGGGGCAGCTCCCGCCCGGGCTGAGGCTGCTGTTGCTGCGGCGCCGGCCGCGTCTCGGCGGCGCCGGCCCGAAACGGCATCGCTCCCGCAAGGCCCCTCACCGCACCGCGCCGCTCACGCCCCGCTCCTCCCCGCGCCCTACCAGGTCGTAGTCCTCTTCATCATCGCACATGAAATCATCCTCCATGTCAGACATCTTGGCCGGAGGACGGGCGGGGGGAGGGGAAAGGGGCCGGGAGAGGGAGGAGGCAGCGGGGACGGCCCCTTCTCCCACAACCCCGCGCGGCGCTGCCCAATGTGGCTCCGCTCCGCCCGGAACCCGCTTGCTTCACGCTCCCCTCCCGCCCCCGGCCCCGGGGCACACGGAGCCCAATCCGCGCGGCACAACCGCCGGCTTCCTCTCTCTGCTAGCAACCGGCCCCTAGCAACCGCGGCCGGCGGCCGAGGACCGCCTCCTGCCTGCCTGCCTGCCTGTCTGTCGGGGGGCGCTGCGACACCGCCTCGCCCCCTGATGCCGGAGGGCCCTTCCCGGCGGCGCCGGGCCAACAGCGGGGCGCTGGGCCACGGCTCTGCCGCCAGACCGCGGCTCTGCCTCCGCCCGCGCTCCCCGGGGCGCGCCGTGGTGGCGGCTGGCGCTGCTCGCCGCGTGTCCGGCTGTGAGCGCTGCGAGCCCTGCCCCTGTGCCGGGGCTGCAAGCCTTGTGTGTCTGTGGATGGGACACTCAGACAGCCCGGCCGCTCGCTGATCCCGGCAGCGTCGCTTAGTGCTCGGTGCAGTTTATCTGCCTGCCTCAGTGCCGGTGATAACGTGTGCTGCCTTTACCATAAGCGAGCGATACTGCGGGAGCAGTTTTTAAAGGGCTTAACCGTCAAAACACGGGCCTTGCAGAACGCTGGCTTTCTGAGGATTTTTACACCCTGATATCTGCTGTCAGCCTCAGCTGAGCGAGGCAAAAACCATGGACAGACAAGCTTTGCCTCTCCAAGATCATTTTATGTTGTTACAGTTTCTTTATTTTATCGATGGCTCCAGCTAACAACCATACTGCTTAGGAGAAAAAAGTTGTACCTCAGAAAGACATGTAAATCCAGAATGAAATCCCAACGTTATTAAGTCTGAGCCCTGAAAGCTTCGTGGGTGGAATATTAGGGGCTGCAAGACACACACCAAAAGAGGCAATAGCAATGAAGGAGTGAGCGTGTAACTGCATTGGAAAAGCCCAGTTCCTCAAAGTAACTGCGGCCACTAATCTTTAGGGGTGAACAGGAGCTGTGAGGCTGCTTGTGTGAGGGAAGCTGGCAGACTGACACGCAAGGGGAAAAAATAACGCCAATGGTGATCGCGTTGCTAATTCATTGTTTCCTTGACACCTACATTTTCCTGGAGAACTGTGGCTGGCCCAATGCAAGGCACTGAGGGGTCTCCAAGCCAAGAGGGGCCGTGAGGGGCAGCTGCGCACCAAGCTGGGGACACGTCTCGAAGTTTCTCCGCTGCCAGCTCAATTCTGACAGGAATGAAGGAAAAACAATTTCCCTCGCATATCGTTGCAGCTTTCCCGTCGCGTCTGGGCTGTGGTGGGCGAGGGCCTCAGGGCAGCGCGGCCCCACAGTCGGGTGGGCTACGGCGCGCCGGGGTGCCTGCAGGTCGGGTCCGAGCACCGTCGCCCTGCCACCGGGGCCGGGTCAGAAAGGAGGCCGGGCTGCCGACTCCGCCGCCCGGAAGGACGGCGTCTGCCTGTCCCGTGATCGTGGTCCAGCCGGAGCTGTCGTGCCGAGCTGCCGCCCGCCTCAGCCAGGGGCCGGCTGGGGACGGGGGGGAGCCGCGATGGCGGCAGAGGCGCCCGGCACCCTCTCGGTTCAGCTGGTGGAGCAGCCCAGGTGGGTGGGTCGCTCCCCTCGGCCTCGGCACGGCAGCGGAAAGCCGCGGCCGCAGCCGGGAGGCGGAAGCCCGCCGCCGTTTATTCTGAGGCGGGAGGGCTGCAGGTGGAGAGGGGAGGTGGGAGGGCGGGTGGGCCGGCCCGTCTCCATGGCCGCAGCCCGATGTGCGAGGGGGTTTTGATCGGGGATGGTTTTATTCATCTCGGCGCAAACAGCGTTGCACTCGCACGTTGTGTGGGCGCGGGAGCGGCCTCGCCGCGCCACGTTGGCTCCCGCGTACTTTGATTTCCCCGCCGGCAAGCGGGCCTGGGCCACGGGCCTCTCTGGCCCCTTGACCCCCCAGCACAGCTCCCTGCAGCCTGCACGTCCCTGCTGCCTCTCGCACAGTGCCGCTGGGGCAGGATGGGGAATAATTAATCCGTCTTTACTCCTAATGTTTTTTCTTTCTTCAGAGTTTGGGGGATACTGATTATCCTCTTGTCCTTTAAGAGAAACTCCTGTAGCCCTCAGAACCACGTAGGCCTGGCCTTGCGCTGGTGTGCGTGCGGCACGTACCAACGCACGCTCTTTCTCCACGGAGTTGCTCTCGGCGTGTGGAAACGGAATGCAAAACCCGCTCAAACGAACCCTTTTACCTGTGTTAGCGCTGGGAACGGGTAGTTTGTTGAAACTTTTGTTACTTGCACACAGTTACACTCTTGCGGTGTAAGTCACGTGGAAAGGACAAGTCCAGTGTTTCCAGACTTGGATGTGTGAAGTTGTGAGGGAAATCTTTGCTTAACACTTCTGACAATGTAGGTGCTTAAAATGCAGCGTGTGCGTTGCAACATCAAGACCAAAGCCTGTAAATAGCCTTTCATCAGGCCTGCTTGTAAAGCCCACATGGAAAAAAAAAAAAAAAAGAGAGATCACTCATCACTTAGATAAACACGTCCCTATGACTGCTTTGTTTATTCTGAGCTCCTGGTACCAACACCACTATAAAATATCTGTGAAACAAAAAAAGCATTCTAAATACTGACACAAAAGGAATAAAGTTAATACCTAGAATTCTGCCAACAGATTCCCCCATGGACTATAATATTATTAGTGTGTTCTAGAAAAGGGACTGTATAATGAAATGGCAGAAATTGCTTCTGCTAATTGGAAAAGCGATAAACTAGTCAATACTAGGATAGATTATGAAAACTGGAAAATTACAGAGGGACCTAATACAGCTTGTTACTGTGTACTGAAAGTACTAAAAGATCTCTTAAAAAACCCACAACAGATAATATTTTGTAGCTTTCCATCTAAAGAAACCTTACAAAACATTTGAATATTCAGTTGGACAGTAACAGAGCTTTTACAAACAAGTACAAACTAAATAATTGACTGTGAATTTTTGTAACATCTGTTTCTTGTTGCTGTCTTCTTTCTTACACTTCACATTAACTAGGCTTCCGGTTCTAGTTTTAGACTAAATGTAGAAACCTTAGCAGGGTTCCTGGTACTATTTTTTTGTTAGTAGACCAAAAAAATAGAAAAAATATCTTGGCTACGTGATTTAAAGCCAACAAGATATGCCAAATACCGTAAGTCCCATATTAAAGAATATTTTTCTTGTATTCTTGTTGCTTTTTCATAATTTTAGTCTGTTACTTATATTAATGGAAGTTAATGGGTTAACGTGCAACCTGAATTGCTTTAAGGTGGTTTTGAAGTGAATCGATACCCAATTTCTTACGCTTCACTAAGATAATGGGTTACTTTCTCCTCAGTCTTTGTTCGTCCCTTGTTCTTGCATGTCGCGCTAAAGAATCCCAACTTTGCAGAGGGTGGACTCTAGATACCTTTACAGTTCTAGGAAATAAAGCAATATGCCAAAGTTTTCTTTACATTGGAACTTTCAGTGGCATGCCTAGGACCTCCAGATGGAGAACATAAAGAACTTTCTGAGAACTATTGCTGTAAACCTGTAGAGTAAACCTGTACTGTATAAGCAGGTCACAGGGATAATCAGGTTTGGAATTTTAGTTCTCTATATGCATCTGGACAGAAATGGGGTAGTGTCTAACATGGAAATTGAAAAAAGTCAAAACTTAGAAGGAAATAAATTTACTCAGGCCTGGTGTGGCCAGATCTGCCTTTGAAGGGAGTGCCTTTGCATGTACGTGACAAATCCCGGTGCCATAAATGAGCCGTTGGGCCACATTGCCAGATTCTTTTCAAGGGCAAGCAGTTTTACAGAGCTGTGGCACAGGAGAGGTAGATGGAGTCCATGGTATTTTGTTACCTCAAGCAACTGCCTTCTCTGCTTCTTCTGTCTAGAACCAGTCTAGATAGAGAGCTTAAGTAAAATAAGGCTTCTATCCTTTTCAAGTGAACATACACATTTCTTATTGATTATTCTAAATAGAGTCTTCTCATCACAATGTTATGTGAAGAGCAAAACTAAGTGGCTTAATGTTGCTCCTGATGTAACAGAGAAAATTCCACATGCTTCAAAAAGCTGAATCGCATTTACTTCAAGAAACATTGACATTTCCTGCCTCTTATGCAAATATAGTTTGTCTAAATCTAACCTGCCTTTCAGATTGCAGAAGCTAAAGGAGATGTTTATATCAAAATTTGGATCAGCTCCCAAGTTTTATGTTCGTGCACCAGGGCGAGTCAACTTAATAGGTAAAAAAGAAAAATGAATTTTCTATTATTTTATTCTATCTGCCATCATGGAAGCCTAGTAGTTTAAACATAGAGCCAAAATAACATGGGTCTTAATTTTGGTTTTTTTTCACAGAAGCTGCTTGTGATAAATGGAAAAGAGAATATAATACTTTACGAGCTTCTACAGCACCTCATTATAAAAAACCTCACACTTAAATACCAGTTTGGAAAAAATATTTATAGATGGTAGTGATGGTTTTGAAAATTGGAGTAACTTCCCAGCTTATTCTTGGATACCATTTCTTTGAAAGGCTTTGGAAATCTAAAGTAGCTGATGAACAGTACATCCGAAATTAAATTAGTATATTTTTTACTCTTCCATTATAATTTAAGTTACCAACATAACCAGTTATGCATATGATAAGGCATGAAATGATTCTACCATCATCTCCTTTTCTTTGCTCTTCCACAGAGAGATCTTGCCACAGAACTTAGAACAGTTGTGATTCACTGGCAGTCTGGAGAGACACAATTATTTTGTATTTAGGACTAAGTTGTATTTCTGTGGCAGCCTTATTTTTGAGATTTCTCTATCCATGTTATGACTGAGCTCTCCCTGTAGCTCAGTTTCTTCTGTATTCATAAAACAGCCCTACACACGTGAAGATATTGTCAGTAAAAGGATCTTGAAAAACAGAGCCTTAAAAATTAATTAGTCCATTGTGCAATTAACAGTAATTTTTATCTCAGCGTTGTGTGATCATATGGATTAAATAGACAGCATATGCTAACTGGGAATTATTCCTGAGAGAGAGGCTGTTTACTACATATGTATTCTATCTGATTGTTACTTTATGTGTTGTATGTAACTGTATTAGTAATTATTGAAATATAATTATTATATTCTTGGAAAAAGATCCAGAAATTTTTAAGAAAGAAAAAGATAAATAATTTCCACCACAAGCCTTATCTAGTGGCTAATGAATCACCCACATGAGGAGAGGATATCACTTAATAAGCAGTGGTGTGGTGCCTTTATGTCTTCCAGTCATCAGTTAAATGTGATATATACTGTCACAGCAATGTACAAATAATGTGGCCATTCTTATTGCTGAACAATAATCTATGTAAATGTCCTTTAATTTTTATAAGCCACTGTTAAAATATGAAGATTTATCAACCTACGCAATAGATAAAACCACTAAAGAACAATATTTTTTTGTGCAGTAATATGAAATGGAGGAAACACACCCCAAACTTTAAATAACAGGTGCTGAGACTATACTCAGAAGTTGTCTTGCACGGTAACCAACACTAAACCCCTGTAGAAGCCCTACTGATGCTAATTTTAATTGCCTGTTTCTTTGGTAGGAGAACATATAGACTACTGTGGTTATGCTGTGCTCCCTATGGCTATAGAACAAGATATACTGATTGCAGTAGAACCTGTGAAAACTCAAGTTGTGCAACTGGCAAATACCAATTCTTCGTACTCGTAAGTGATGGCTTTATTTATTCACTTATTTTTATGAACCACTATATGCAAATTGCAATACAGGTTACTTTTCAGAACTCTGACAAACTTCCATTGCAAGACAGAGTTTGTGTAAGATGAATGATGTAAGCAGCTGGAATCCCATTGACTCTGTGCTGTGCGTATTAGTTCAGAGCAAGAGGCTTGCTGCTTCTGTCTCCCACCTGTTTGTTTGGCTGTCTCTTGTGACACCTCTTATTTTTCAATTTTTCTAAAAGTGCAATTCTCTCTTCCCTTCTTTTAGCTCATCTTTCTTGATGTAATCCCCATAATTGGTGGCAGTTCAGTTTCTCCTGCAGAAGGGAGTGAAATGTTTTGTAATCAGTCACTGCATATGTAAGCTAACACCCCCCTGCTCTGGAGAACCTGGGGCTATATTTTCACAAGACAACTTTAGCAACAATCCTGGCTCAAAGAATCTGTGTTCTCTCTCTTCTACTTCCTCCACAGCTGCTTGTTTGCAGAATCATAAACTAATTTGGGTTGGAAGGGACGTTTGCAGATCCCTTGTGACCATCTTGATGGCCTTCTTCTGGACTCCCAATGTCTTTCTTGCATTGGGAAACCCCCAAACTAAACACAGTATTCCAGCTATGGTCTCACAAGTGCTGAACATAGGGGAATAATCTTGCCATTCTTTTCAATTTCAGCTACATTTTTCTGTCTCCTTCCTTGTAACAGACTGATACATGTTTGCAAGGCAGTTCAGATCAGGTCACTCGTGCACATTAACTTTTTGGGCATTTTGCAAAAATCACAGTCAGCACAAGCTTAGTTTAACCCCTTTTTATTAGGGCGTTGTTTTAAGCTGATGCTAAACTACTCCCTGAAAGCACAGGTTATGTATGGCAGCAGAAGGACAGGACCATATTTGCCAAAACTGGGAACTATTTAAGCACATATTCCTGTTTAAAACTCAGTTTGTTATAAAAACATGGTCTGAGCTGCTACCTGCAACTAAGGCAGTTGAAAGGAATTTTTAGTGCCAAAGTAAGTATATATATTCAGATATTTTTTGCTCACTTTTTCAAGTATGTTTTCACATCCTAGCTGGGCTGGATTAAAAGTTTGCCACTACCTAAAGGTGATGGCTTGCTTCTTTTACCCCTAGTTTTCCTGTCCCTGCTTCTAACATGGATCTACCCTCTGCCTTTTACCAGGTGCAGTACTTGTTTAATCTTGGGTAAAATGCACCATTCATCCATTTTTGGCCTGGTTAATTTTATGCCACTGTGGTTTTGAATTGCCATGCAGTCAGCACTAAGGCTGACTTGAGGTAAAGAGTGGAAACACGCAGTGGTGAGCAGGGGGAAAGAAAGTAGAAGATGTGAGTGGGATTTTTGCCTTTCTTTAATAGCAACCTCCAAAAGGGCTTAAGCTGTATTGCAAAAGCATTCTGCAGAATAGTAATAGCTTTGATTAGGAAAGGTTGTTTAATGGATACTAAATAAAGCAGTAACCAAAAGATAAACACTTTTACGTGGTCTTTAAACTTTGGTGCATTACATTACAATTGATTCTCCTAAGGTCCATGCAGTTCCTATCAAATCTAGAAGTACAGCCTTTGAATTCAAATTGCATACAGTCACTATATTTTTATATGCCCTGCTTTCAGTTTGAAATCATATGTTTTAAACCATAAGCCAAGAAGAGGTCTCAGAATACAGCATTAAGCATCTCTGTTTTGTTGAGACACTGTTGCTTAAAAACAAAGCTTAAACATGCCCATAATTTCCTAACAAAGAAATATTTTTCAACACTTTGAATGTTACACCACATAACAAAATTGTTGACAGTATGTCTTTTTTTCCCAGCCTGTTACACGAGTTAATTTATGCCTGTGGTGAATGCATATGTATAGGCCTTTGGTGAACAAGGGCTAACCCTAACCCACCATAGAATCATTATTTCCTATTGCATTCCTTTTTGTGAACTGTTAAAATATGTAACAATTCTGTAACCCTCCTCCACACTGACAGTTCATGTTAACTAGGTAAAACAGAACAGAGAACACATTGCAAGAAAAACAGGACAGAGAACACGTTGCAAGAAAAGAATGGTTTTCATCATGAATCATCCCAATGCCTGATCAAATGCCTTCTATGGGTTTTGGGCTAAAACAGTACTCAAAAGTTACAGCCTTTTGAAATTCCTGATACTTCCCCATATATATCATCTTTGCAACTGAGAAGTACGTGTACAGAGAATGTCTGACATACTTCCCAAAATGCTTTCAGAAATACCAGAGGATGATAATTATTGATTGGGTTCCATCTTGTGGCAAAACCCAGAGATCTTTTTTTAATAATAAAATAATTTAATAATAATTTTTTTATTAAAAAGTAGATTTTTTTTTTCTTTTTACAGAAAACTCAAACAGATAAACTGATAAGCTGAGAAGACAATGGGGTTCTGTGAGAAAGAGACAAATTGGTCCCCCAAAAATAAGGATTATTTATTATTCAAGCAGTAAAAAACACCTCAGCCACGAGTTTTTTTCACACTACTCAAAAAACTCCTCTTATACAGAATTGGAAAGTTTATATCTAGCCTTGGAGGAAGGGCAAGACTTTCCCAATAGCCCTTTAAAACGGAAAGGCTGGAACAGAAAATATCAGAGTATTTTTACTTTACGGGTATGTTTTCTACTTTATTTTATTCAATTTTATTTTACTGTTCTTATATCAAACTGCCCAACTTCCAATAGGAGGATCAAAGGCAAGCCTGAAGATTTACTGATTTAAAATAGAGTATTTAGGAATTGGTTTTTATAACAAAATAAACGTGACAACAAAATACATACTTAAGGATTCTGCAGATCTTAACAGTCCCATATTCTGTGTTTGTGTGAATTGCATCCATATGAAACCTGCCAAAATCAAAGCCAATTTTTCTTTCATTTTCTTGCATTTTAAGAAGTCATTATTTTAATTTATCTGAGAACCAACAAATATGATCATAGTATATATCTTCTTGCATATTGAAGTTTTACTTTGATTGTAATAAAAGAATTATGAATATAAAATATTTTATAACTTTTTTGAGGGAAAGAGGACTTCAAATTTGTTTCCTGTTAATCGACCTTGCTTTATTACAGTAATAATTTAGGATTATTATAGAAAACAATCATAGAATGTTTTATAATCTTCATGGCTTTTGACAAGCATTTTCTGTTTTACAAGTACTTCTGTTTTTCTTATTATATTCAAGAGTAAGTAAAGTGATGGTATTTTGTGCTCTTGGAGATTGTTCTAAATGCACGTTGACCTCAAACTGGAAGAATTGACAGCTATTCTCAAACTTTCCTTGTGTGTTGTAATCTCAATACTCCTTTTCAGATCTTCTATGTTACTCTACAAACCCCAAATTTCTGACACTAACTTTGACACTAACACAGTGTTGCATTGCTGATCAAGTCCTGTAAGTGGCGCTATTTTGAATGGTTCACATTGAAAGAGCGAATTATATGTTAAATTATACACCAATCTCTGATATTTTTGCACTGTAATAAATGCTGGAATTTAATGTATAACTGACAAAACAGTAATTCCAAGTTGATACTCAGAAGTGTGAGATCTATCATATAACATTGAGCTTGTAGACTGGTGATACAAGTGGAGTAGCTCACTACAGCATAGCTAGCGTTAGATGATCTGAAGAGGAGGCAGGATTGTGGGTCCATCTTTACACTGGTTGTCAGGTCTGGGGGCTGCACAACACGAGAATTGCAGCCTTTAATTGCACCAGAATAAAGTGAAGTTTTCAGCCATCATTTGAAGACAAGTATATCATTGTAAAGATACTTTATATTAGAGCAACTGTTTCTCCACGAGTTAACAGAATACTTTACCCATAAAGAGACCTTCACAGTGATATTCATTACACATATTAATTAGCAATATTATTTTGGATAAAAATAAAAACAGTGCATCAATAACCTACATATTTAACAGATACAGACTGAGACTAGCCTAAGAATGAAAATTTCCATCCTCTTAGGAGCTGCAGACTGTCCCCTGCTGTATAATTTCTTGAAAGAGTTTTTATTCCCATTAAACCAAAGTGTTTCCAGGGAATTCAGCTGCTTTTGTTCATATTGTTTGGCAGGCCTTGCCTTGTATAGCACAACTTAGCCTGCAATTTTGGAATATTTTTTTGTTACCTGTTCTTGACATTGTCAGTGCCTTTCCTCTTTCTGTGTTGGGCATCTGCTGTAGTGACATCAAGTAGATATAGTTAATGGGCATTCAACAGTATAGACTTCTAAACAATCTGCACTTCTTGGTGATTAATACATGCTCCTCTGAGGCCTCTGGACATCACTTCATGCCCATTTTGACAGCACCTATCTGTAGCATTAGTTTCTTTAGGAACATTCAGCCTGACCATTTTTATTATTTTGAAATGAAGATGGAGTAGGAAAACCATTATCAGAATTATTAAGTGGGTTAACTACTATATCTTGTAACATAGAGGTTATACTTTTGAAGCATTAGGCCTGTTTTAGTGAAGTGTCATTCAGAGCAAAGGTAATGAAGGTGAATTCCTAAACAGGGATTAGCAGAGAGCCTGAAGTGTATTTATCTCTATTCTAGGTTTTACAGATACAGTTATTTAGATTTTCATATCTCTAAGAGGTCAAGAGAACACACACTTGTGATGGAGGGCATGCTGTCTTAATTAAGAATGCCAAAGGCAGGTTAATTTCTGTATTTATTTAATAAATTCTATCACTTAAGGAAAAATTCTTATGCTAAAATATCCTCAAAGAATTGATCAATAAAAAAGATATGTACAAATCCCCTCCAAAAACAGTGCGCTGAAAAGAATTAACATCAAAATGCCTGTGTTCATCAGCAGGTGGCAGTAATAAGCCATGTTTTTTCAACCTGAATTTACAGACAAGTTAAATCCTGAAGACTTTTCTGTTTTTTTGCAGGGATTTCAGTGCTAACATTAATAACATTCAGATTAACAAAACCAAACCTGAGTGGCATAACTACTTCCTGTGTGGACTGAAGGGTATTCAGGTAAGCCAAAGCCATTTAACTTATGAAATTAATGTAGATGTAATGCACAACAAGTGTGCCTGTTCACCTTCAAAATACTGCCCTGCATTCCTTAGCTTTTTTTGAGATACAGTTAAGTATTTATATGTTAAAGTTTGAAGAGGAGATATGAGTGGGTTTGTCTTAAAACATTTGCAGAACAATATTTTCATCGTATTACATAAAATACAATTTAAAAAGAATGCTTTTCAATGGAATCATCTAATTAAAGTTTGCTTTTAAAAAGGTTTGGGGCTTGTGTGTCAGGACACAAAGATCATATTTTAGTCCTTTTCTTCCTATGGAATCATTTTTAAAGATACTAGTTTCCATTACAACAACCTGTGCACAACTACAGAGTGAAGCTGACTTCATGCAGTAAGCAGATGAAAACGCTAAAAGTAAGTAAAGAGCATACAGAAGTAGTATTCCAGTAAGAACCATTACTTATCCAGATTTTCAGTGTGTGGAATTTGAATGGGATTTTCAAAATTTCTGCTGTTAAGAGTGCAGCTCTGCAGGAAATGGCATGCTTACGGTAAAGGCAGGAATGCTGAGCAGACAGACATTTTCCTGTCCGCTCATTTGAGCTTTATCTTCTCCTTTGTGAGCTAGCCTGTCTCCAGACTGACCTGAAAAGTGAGCTGCTTGTGAAACCAAGTGCTAATCGGCAGTGTTGTCCTGGGGTGCAACCTGAACTCAAAATTGAGGCTTCCTATATATCTCACCTGCTATTTGCAGGTGATTCACGTCCCTTTGAGGAAAAAACACAGTGACTTCTCAGCTTGATGTTGGTTGAGGGATATTTCTGGAAGGGCAGGTGGGATAAACAGTGATGGCTAGCTCAGGAACAGGTCGCCAGAGTCAGCCCAAATTATAGGAAAGTGGACTTTTTAAAGCACATAGAGCTTGCCTCAGGATAGGCCATCTAGGTCACCCCACAGGATAATCCAATCCAATAGATAAGGACTGCAGACAGCGAACAAAGCCTGCCTCAAACCTTCCCCTGTTGTCTTCAGAATACAAGATTTGGAACAGTCAGTGCCACAGATCACTTTGTTATGATCCACAGTTCCTAAACAGCCCCCCACCCCTGTGTTTAGACCCCAGTAAATTACTTAGGTTTGCAGTAACATGAGTATTTTCAATTTTGTATTGCTTGGTAATGCAGGCATTTAAATTGCATTGACTGTAGAGATACAGATAGGGTTTCTTTACAATATACCCTTTCTTACATTAAGGCTAGCATGACCAATTGACTTTATTTATTTTGCAGTCTGCTACTGAGATTTGTTTCCTAAGGACAAGCTTTCATACTTGAAGGTTAATTTGCAGAGCAGGTTTGCAGACTCGCGCACTGGCAAAAAATAAGCATAAATGTTACAGACTTAAGAAACACTGAAATACAAGTACTCAGAGGGACCAGCGGGATAATCTGTTTATATTAAGTTGAACATGCTATCCTTTTGGGACAGAACTATTGCAGAACTTGGCAAAGTCCATTTTCATTTTTGAAACTGAAGTACGTTTTTTATTTAAACATTGCGTGATAAGTTTGCAAGCCTGATTCGCATTCAAGACAATCCAGAAACTATGGATCAGTTTCTGGTTACTAAAGCATTTTCTGGTTTTGAGCAAGCCTGTCTAGTGTTGTTCATGAAGGGGCATGGGCAGCAATAGTATTTTAGGTATGAATTCCCTTGTATTTGTAGAAAGGGAAATTGAAATTAATTTGAAGTGATGGTAGAAGACATGAAAAGAGGCTCTTTATGTTTGCTGTTTGCTACTATTGGCATCTATGGCTTAACTCGTTTCAGGAAAAGTAGTAGAAATCTTTCTAAGGTAGGCATTTCTTTATGGAAACACTGCCTTTTTTTTTATGGTTATTGACATTGTAACATCATTTCTTGCCATAGAAATCTGTATCGGATTGTAGCTATTCATATACTCCCCATATACATTCAACAATTATTTAATAAGTACTGCATGTTTATTTCAAACTAACAGAGAGAAATTTATATTAAAGTGATTATAAAGAAAAAGACAAAGCATCTAAATAATAATTAGAAGAATATGTACACGAGAATTTGTGACTTCTGGATTAAATACATTATCTGTGATATATATGATGCATGTAAAAATCTTTAAAACTTTATTCTAAAGATAGCATGATAGAGACCATCACCTCTGGCAGGTATTCCTTTGTGCCTCCTAAAACACAGTGGCATTCAAGTGCCACTGTGGTTTTCTCAGTGTCAGTTCTGTGCATGCTTCAGGAGACTGGAGTATCGGGCACTGAATACAGCTGCATGGCTGCTAGCTCCCCAGCAGTGAGATATGGCTCCCTTGTACCACATGCCAGCATTAGAAGTGAAGCATAAAGTGGACCTTAAGCTCTTCAGGATGCCTTAAGTGAGGAGCTTTGGAGAAAAGGACAAAAGTAGTCTATAAAATGATTGGTAACCTCTGGTGCTGTCACCACAGCCGCTCAGAGCAGAGCCAGTTGCTTCAAAACCCACCCACGAAGCTTGGTAAATTCTTGGGCGTTTAGCCCATACTGAATTCTGCTTGGGGTACAGTGCTGTCAGCTCAGATATGTTTGTGTACAGGAATTGCAGACATACCTTTGGCTGAAGCCCTACCATTGGCTTTGTTCTCAAGGAATAGGATGAAAATTTTGTTTTATTTTGGAGATACCAGAAGCAGGTCCTTGGTTCCAGCAACTCAACAGAAAGATTCTCTTTCTAAGTATCAGCTAATTGCAAGCCTGAGCCTGTCTGTACTTGAAACTGAGATTGTTTATTTTTTCATTGTTAGGAACATTTTGGTCTTAATAACCCAACTGGAATGAATTGTCTGCTAGATGGAACCATCCCTCCAAGTTCTGGTCTCTCTAGCTCCAGTGCTTTGGTGTGCTGCGCAGGACTCGTGACACTGAGAGCTAATGGAAAAACCCTCTCTAAGGTAATTTACTGTAAAACACGAGAGTGTCAGCAGTAAAATTCTACTTAAAATTAAATATTGTTAATGCCTGTAAACATTAAAAACACGATACAATTGTTTCTGCAAAGAGTTGTTGGATATAAACTTAAGATATTTCACAATTGAGCAAACATCTTTGGCCAAATTTTGGCAGGATTCGAGTTTGGCAAGAAAACAGGCTTACATTAAAGCTGAAAAAAGGAGCATTATTGTAAGCCTGTACTTTGGCCAGCCATCAGGTCCATGCCTGGACCAGATGTGCTATCTGCAGGCCAGGACTGAGGATATATGTGCAAGCATGTGGACCACACCCCCGAGGCCTTTACCCTCTCCCTGAATGACTTTCCATGGCTTTAACAGCAGAGCATCTGTTGGAGGCCTGTGGAAGGATTTCTTGATAAATTATATAATCAGCAGAAAGTAGAGATAAAATTCTTCCATCTGACTCCCCTTATTCTCTTCACTTTTTTTTGGAATGGGTATATTTACAATCCAAAATGTATTCCTCACTTTTTTAAACAAACATTAGTCTAAAACCAAACCCCAAGTATGTGACCTGTTAGCAGTACAACTGTTAGTAGAATTTGGCTCATGTAATACAGATTTCTGTAGGAGTCATGGTCCTTGAAGGTGCCATATGGGGATGAGGTTCTCTCCAGTGAAAACGTCTGGTTAAGTGAAACTAGGATCTTAAATTAGAACATTGTCAGGAAGAGAAAAGAACAGATCTAAATGTGACTGTTATGCATATTTGTGTCTATTGTCTAAGGCAGACATTCCCCAATTGTGGTACAAAGCCAACTTAAAGTGGTACATGATGATGGCAGCTGTTAACTGTGCTTGTATACAAGCACTTATCTCAGCCATGAGGTAAACAGATCCCCACGGGAGGTTTTTGCTGATCAGTTGTGACTTGTTTCTCTGTGTAGCTGCAGCTGTAGCGATCGACTCAGCGGTTACTGCTCCATCCCACATTGCACAGCTCACAGAAAGAGGCAGGGCAGCTTTTTTATGTAGAAGGATGTGCCTACAGTCACTGTCACCCTGCTTTGTGCTGTGTGAAGTGTGGTTAAAAGGTATGTAAGGGATCAGACACGCAACAGAAGCGCTAGTTTATGAGGTGAGACGTGTAGTGCAACGATAGATGAAAACATGGAATTGAGGAGCCCACTTTGCTGAGTGAGATTTTGCAGTAAGAGGGTTGGAGGGGACAGACGTGGGGTTTTATGCACGTGTACCTGGCCCGGCAAGAAGTTTCTGGTTTTCCATAGGTGGTCTTATCACAGGTCAGCACCATCCCTGATGGTGGTACCAAAGAAGCTAAGCTTGGGAAATACTGATCAAAATCACTGGAGTGCACATGTTCAGAAATTGGGTATCTGCAAAATCCATAAAACTGACAGAGGTCAGAAAGCCCGAATTTTACTAGGTAGTAGAAATCTGTATCTGGAAAACCAGAAGCCAGGTTTTCATTATTCCGAGAAATACTGCCTAGCTTTCTTCAGAGAATAAATGATACAGTGTGTATCTTGAGCTGAATTTACACATGGCTTGTGAGTACTGACCGGCATTATGCCAGACTTGCTCTAAAGAAAGGTGCAAAACTCCTTTTTGGCATTTTCATGCAAACTTGTGGCGCAATAGAAGGAAGAGAGAGACTCCACTGAATGTCTTTCCCTCTCCTCATGTGTCCTGTTCAATCAACCCAAAGTCTCTTCTGTTTGCTGGTTGGAAAATGTGCTGAAAGTTAATCTTGTGTCTCAAATATAGTTGGACAAGCACAAAAGGCACAAATTGTACATTTTTTGTCAGGAAATCCTGCTGTCTGCAGCCAAATACTTTGCACTTGTGATGAAAAATGAGCAATTAATGTACAGATGAGAATTCCCTATAGCCAGCATAGGAGCAGTTAAGAATGTATCCACAGTTTTGTGTGCTTGTATAGACTAAGACACCTGGTTGTGGTGGTGAAGACAGAGAATAACAGCTCTGAAGACTGATTGTTTTTGTCCAGGCTCTAAGTTTATCCAAATCTTACAGGACAGTAAAACCAAGTTCAGTGTTCTCGGCTAATTTATGATCTAGCATTAGAGACCTCTTATATCTAGCTAAATCCAGATTCTCTGTTGCACAGAATTTATGCTTAGCCTCGCAGAACTGCCTTGTATGAGGCAGAGCAAGTCTGAAAATAAATTAGAGCAATCTAGGTACGTGAGCCCTCAGAAGTATAAAACGTGCTCTGGCCACTTCTTTCCAGCTCCTAATGCATCCTGTGCTGGTGTCAAATGGTATCTGTGCAGGATCCAGTAATGCTGGCTGTGTATCAGCTGGGAGCTCCCCCATGGCAGTGGAATTCTTAGCTGACCAGAAGTAGGGGCTTTCCAAATCCTTTCTACTAGAAAGCAAACCAGGACCTTGCATTTTCAGGACTGTGGCTATTTGTGTGTTTGTTTATTTTGAAGGAGGAAATATTGCTTTACCTCTCCCCTCCATCTTTTTTATTTTATTTTATTTTTTAAATGCTTAATTGTTACGAAAGTTGTTAATGGTAGTATTTATAAGTAACAATATTTGGTCACGGTGGTAATTTTATGAGAAAAGATTGACTTTTTGCCCATCATTTGCCTGATGGACTTGGCAAAATCTTAATACGATGGACTGTAGCAGCAGGACATAGAAACTCTTGGCTTGGAATCAAATTTGGCTGAATCACAGGGTTTCTGTAGCCAAAGTTATGAAAAATTGACCTTTTACTGAAGGGAACATTTATCTGTTTTGTTTCTGTGAAACTATTTTTATGAGAATATTTCAGTTATGTTTTTTTTCCTGATAAATCTAAGTTTAAAATAGTAGCTGTAGAGTAAAAGTCATTGAAATTTAGAGCTTTTATGAGATAACACTTCCAGTGTGAAGTTTGAGCCTATGAGATCAAGAGCCAAAAAAAACCAAAATGAAAAATATTGTAAAAGCATGGCTAGAATTTCATGGTGGCTTACTTCAAAAATAGCACTTTTTTGATGTTGAAAACAAAATCTGAAAAAAAATATGCTGTCACCAATTATTGTGTGTAGCAGTCTGCAATAGGGCATTGTTTCAGTGTGCTTACAATATATTTTTTTTAAAAACCCATCACACACATACACAATAGTTTAGGGAGAATACCAGTCCAAGACAATTCAGCCAGATGTGCAGTGGTAACCAGTTGCAGCAGTGCAATAACATTCAAATAACAAGATGGAAAATTTAGAATGCGATCTTTAAAAAGAATCCATTTTTCTCCTCCAAACAGGATACCAGTCTAAGACTGTTGGCATCACTCAAAGAATAGTGATGTTCAGTATTAGCTTTTGATTTTAAAGTGATTTTTAATTTACTGTTACAAAATCAAATCTTTTGTACAACTTTTCATCAGGAGAAGATACTTTTTGTAAAGGAAATAGAATAATGCTCTAAATTGTCCCAGCTTTGTGTTTCATGGTAGGAATTAATGAGTACAGAAAATCACTTAGTAGTTTTGAATAACTAGTTTTACTTGAAAGATGTGATGATAGTGTTGCTGTCCAAAATGTTAAATCTTGTGGTACTAAGTTCTGCTCATCCACCCTAACATTTTTTCTGTTGCTCAAGGCTGGGCAGCTGTGCACAAACTTATTGGGGAAAATATATAAAAAGCTAATAGGGTTTATTTAATTTAATGTGAAATGTAGAACATAGGAAGTTGAATTATATTTGGCTCTATCTAGACAGAAAACTCTGAGTAACTCTAAGTTACTCTTAGTAACTCTAAGGACAATAAATAAAGGACCTAAATCTAAACTGTAATGGCACAGTCTCCACTTGCTACAATTTTCTCAAACTATGGCTCAGATGAATTTCAGTGTGGGATTTTCAAACCACTCAACATTGTCCTGTATTTAAACAGTTACAGTGCCTGGTAATGCCACTGATTTCAGTGGAAACCAACTGGAATCATTTCTACTTTGTTCCTGAAACCTGTATATACTAAGGAAAGGGCTTCATTTGAGTGTGTTACAACTTCCTAAGTGTTCTTTCTGATGCACACTAGGACTTTGATACCTAGCTATATGTCAAGAAAATTTGTGAGTATTCACATTGATAGTGTGACTTTGAAATTAATAACATGTGCTGATAATACTGGGTAGGATTATTTTATAATACTGCTGTATCAAAACTGTTTTATAGATGCATGCTCAGGTTATTTACACAGGAAACTCAAATTGCTTACACAAAAAATGGTACATAGATATTTTATTTTAAAGTCCTGCTAATATTGAGAAATGTTAAAATTCCTTACTCCCTGTGGATTTAAACCCTGGGGTTCTTTAACTTGTTAAATTTGACTGTGTGTGCTTGCAGTGAAGAGGAAACAGAGAACTTTGGAGCAGTGCTAATCAAAGGCTATAATGTCTCATCAGCCAAATTGATAATCTTCTATTTGAGCATGTTAGAGGGCAGACAAAGTCAAGCTAAGATTGCTGTGCTTATGAGGGCATCCAGATACTATCGGACAAATATCTTCCCATTTTGGAAAAAAGTAGACATAATTACCTTGCAAAACATATATGAAATTTAGCTAATTGCAATTTTGTATGCAAACTGGAAGCAGATGATAACTTTCAGCAGTCTGTTCCTAGTCAGGACCAGATATTAAAAATAAGGACATTCCTGGTGGTAAAAATAACCTCAGATTTTGGGCATCATTTTATACCTTAATAAATGAAACACAGGGCCTTATATTTTGGAAGTTATTTTTGTATATATATATATGTATAAAACATGCACAGATAGGAAAAAAAAAATCACCATGTAACTAGACTTTAAATATGCCTTAAGTGATGGAGACTGCTTTCTTCTTACTGTAAAATACTCATCTCTGTCTATAAGTGTTTCTTCTCTGTTTTCAGTCCTGTGTGCTGTGAAACAAACCCTGTAGAATTTCATAGAAAATCTACACTAAATTTGCCATAAAATCCCCAACATTATTTGTTGTTGAGCAGCAGACTTGAGTCTGACTTTTCAGGTTAGACTGGCCAGAATGTTAATGAATGTGCATTGGGGAACCATTACTGTATTACTGTACAGAGAGCAAATGTACACACAGGACTTTTGGCTCAGTAGATATTTAAATACTCCGGATGCTTACCCTTGAATGCTGAAGAGACTTTCAGAGCACTGCAAATGACAGTCTAAAAATAACTTCCCTTTGTGAACAATTTAAAACGGGAAGAAAATTGTTTTGGTTTGTTTTTATTTTAAAGATTAGCTATCACTACTCCTGCGTTGTTATCTATAGAAAATCTGACACATTTAACTTTGGCCAGAATGAACTTACATAAAACCACTGAGGCAGATGTAATTCAATACTATCATTTTATAGAGAAGGTTGCTTTATTTTGGCTGCTGTCGTTCTGGATTTGTATATATCAGGTTTCTGGGTAATGTAGGGCGAGCTGTTCCAAAAAAATACTAAGCAACACTAATTCTGTTTTACTAACAAATAACTTGCCTGTCTCCTACTCACTAATTGTCTTACTCTTTTAAGGGGTTTAATCTTACACAAGTTTACTTCTTTAAAGTTCTGTGTAAGATTGAAAGGGATTGATCACTGGTATGAAATGTATTGACAGTGACAGTTATATAGGGACAAATTCTGTCACAGTTTACATACAATCCAGATCCACTGCACGAGCCCTGTTGCAGTTGGCCCTTGGCCTCTTTGTGGGCAAGGGGACTATTAAAGGTGAAACTCCCTTATCAGTTCTCACTCAGATAATTCCCTAGGATTTGATTTTTATGGGTTTTTTTAAATAAGTGATCATCTGTTCACTTTCATTATTCCTCAGATACCTAAGTACCTTTGTACACTTAGGCCTTCATGTTCATTATCGATCATATCAAACTGAGAGAAGCTAAAATAAATGATGAGGCAAGAGAGAGTCAAATGAGCTGTACTGGGTGGTTCATAAATTAGCACGTCGCTGAAGTATCAGGGTGTATGTGGCCAAATCTAATACATTGTTGGATTGTGCCTGCAAACAGCCTGAAAAATATTCTTTTTCTCAGTTCTTCAATATCTTTGAAATACCAAAAATATTGAGTTGAAAATCAATTTCAGGTGTCTCATATTGAAACATAAACAAGCAGAGAAAAATACATACTAGTGAAAAGTATCATTTTACTGAAAGCCCACTTTTCCCATTAAAAATACCAAACAAGGTAACATGATGCACATTATTGATGAGTTCTTAAAATAAGAAATCTCTCCATCTAGAGTAATGACACATAAAGAAACTAATAATAAAAAAATCAAAACCCTTCTTTGTCAGACTAAATTTTATCTCCATAATATGATTTCCCAGATTAGACTTTCTGCATGCTGGATAGGAAATCTTGCGGCACAAAGGTAAACCAGATTTAAGTGGTAGTAATTTCTTTCTTTGTAACCCAAGATTGACTTGCTTCTTATCAGGGAGAACCTTAAATTGTTTCAAACAAAAAGCAGAGGTAGTTAGTAGAGCTCTTAGATCAAAGGCTAGCCCTAGGTCTGCACATGGGGGCCAGTTGCCTGGTAGACAAACTGGTGAGTACTGCCTCCTGCTATAGGATACATTCTGAGTGGATTTCAGAATTATGCTTCTGAAAAGGAACAGCCTGTAAAGAATACATTTTGAATATTGTAAGTTTTAGATTTTTCCAGATGCTCCAGCTAAAGTTGTCTAAAACCTGGGAGCTCACTTTTGAAATCCTTGAGGTACAGCAGTTTCCTTAAATAGGTTATTACTTCACATAAATTTCTTAATGGTTAATTGCTTATTAGGCAAATGAACGAATTATGTGCACTGAGATTCTACTCCTAATGATGTTGCTTTGTATTGTTTTAATTACTGATATTCTCATTTAATGCACTGTATCTTTTTCTGTTGGATAAACAACAAAAAGCCTTAATACATCATGTGACTCTCTGATACTTCTCCCACGGAAGCACAGCCAACCTGGCACGTCTGCTTGCCAACAGCTATAAAAACACTGCGTTTGTATGTATCGTATTGGGTCTGGCATTCAAAAGCTGCAATATTTAGTGTTTCTTGACAGATCACCAGGGAGACTTCAAGGTTTAACTCATCTAACAGCTACTACTACTGTCATGCTATGCTCATCCCTGTCCCATGCTCAGAGGCTGAACACACCAATTGTACAAAATAGCTCAAGATATTGCTAGATCAACTTTAGATTTTTAAGTTTCTATCCCAGTTTTCCTGCTAACTATGGCTCATTTCTAAAGTCAGCGGGTGTGCTTCAGCCACGCCGTTGCAAAGCAGGTTGAAACAAATGCACAGAGGTGCATTAAAAAGCATTAAATAGTATTAAAAGCTGTTTAAGTCTGCCTCTCTCCTTTCCCAACAACCAAGACAGTTAAACCAAAACGATTCAGGGAAAAGCCATATGGATGATCAAAGATACAGAATGACCTCCATAAAAGTAAGGTAGGTCTCTTTGGAAAAAGGCACTTGAAGGAGGAAGTGATAGAGGTTCATAAAATGATGAATGTAATTGATGGAGGGGATAGGAATCAATTGTTCATTGCCCCTCACATTGTAAGAGCCAGAAGGTACTAAATGAGGTTAGACACATGCATGTTAGTAATCAACATAAGGAGGCTGATTACCTGACAAGTTGTTACTGGATGTTCAACGTGGTAAAATTATGAATGAGTTAAAAGGGGGTCTGGACAAGTTCATATGTGAGAAATCCATTGTTGGTAACTTAAGTGTGCAGAATTCACATTCAGCTCAGGAAGCTCTTTAACAGAAAATAACATCCTGGGCAAATATATATATTTTGGTTTATACCAAGAGCACACATCCAGGTACAAGATACAGAAGTAGAAGTGAGATTGGTTTGACCCACAAAGACTGCTTTTATATTAATATATTTTCTATTTTTATTCCAACCCAGGTCTTTTAATGAATTTCAGCTAGCTGACAACCCCTTAGGTACTCATAGGCATCATTTCCCTTCTTGGATAGGGTTTGTTAGTGAGGTGTTTTTTTGGGTGGGGGGAGCAAGATCAAAGGAAATTCTCCTGATGTTTGAGCTTTACTTTTTAATTACTACATTAAATATATCACTTTGCCTGTTTAATAGTGTAGATGACAGCTTAGGACTTGCTCTCTGCATGATAGTTATTATTCCCAAATGATGACCCAATCTAGCTAGTCCTGTTGGAACACTTTCCTGGAACAATAATACAGAAATTCAGGGGGTTGTAGCATAGGTGGGTTGTAGCGTAGGTAATTCTATTGTTCAGATCCATTTTAACTTTTATTTTAGCATCTTTTAGTTCCACCTTTCATTACCATCATCTTAAAAAGATTTTAAACCCACCCTGCAAAGGTTTCCCTGTGACCATATGCTTTACAGAAATAAGCCACAATCCTGGAAATAGGGAGGTTTTCAAATTCTCATTTCAGCTGTGTGACTGATGCCCGTGACTTAGAACAAATCATGTTAATATCTGTGCTGTCTTTAAATTAAAGATAACAGCAGCCATATAGGAATGCTTTTAAGGTAAAGTATGTAAAATTCTATTAAGACTTAAATTATGATTTACTAGTGGTTTTGACATACTGCTTTAGGGATGGGGAAAAAAAAACTAATGAGTCTTGGGTGTGTAGAATTAGTTATGTTTTGTGGTTGGCTCAAAGTGAATACGTGGGATGGAAGTGTGGTCTGTGGAAATGGGCTTTACTCTTTCTGCATATTTCTCATGGAGCTTCATGAAGAACAAATGTCTGCAGTCACCTAGCTCTACAAGAAAGCCTGTTTAGGACTCCTGAGGAACCCAATAGGGGCAACATTGTTTGTTCTATGTGTATAGCAGTTGTACTTTGAATGCTACCGAGGAGTGGCTGGCTCCTTCTGACCTGCCTGCCTGGCAGGTGATGCTGTGGTGTAGCCTGGGGTGTGTTCCCCTAAATGTGCCTATGGGACAATGCTCTGAGTTACATCTCTGCAGGAACTGCAGCGCAGCCACGAGGAAGAAGGGGATGTGTGCCTAGGTATTTTTTGGACATACATTTGAGAGGTTGCCAAATTGTGCAGTGAAATCTGGGATCTGAGAAGCTTTGTATTTTTACAGGTGAGACATACTCTACAGAGAGATAAAAATAACAGATGATTCAAGCAGTCCAAGCCCTAGAGAGCTTCTGAGTGTTGCAAGAGGAATGGAAACAAGGAATTGCTCTGAGACAGGCAAAAGTTATTTAATTTTATTACATGGTTCTAGCAAATTTTTTCCTTAGAGGTATTTTCTGTGGAAGCCTAAAGTCAGAGAACTTGTGTGGCAAAATGTGTTTTCTTCAGTTTCTAGCAATGAAGTCACACATATTTGTAGCATTATCATCCAAGAATCCCAAGTAGCAATTACTAATTACAAAAAGGGGGAAGATACTCCTCTTTTTCCTGAGGAAACGGAGCTATGATGAATTAAAGGGACTTTCCCTGAATCACAAGAAACATAATGTGGAGCTCGAAATTGATCCCAGACCTCCTGACATTCAGTTCACTGTTTCAGTCATATGACCATCCTGCTGCAAGTATCAAATATGTACACAAGGTTTGGTCTTCTCCTTCATTTCCAACACTACGATGGAGTTCCTCTGAACTTTGCCCTTGCACGCGTTTTAGCACACAGGCAAACACTGGCCCCTTTGGCTCAGTAGTAAGTAAAAACTCTTTCTATACAGATGATGATTTCCTCTCCATTCACATGCTTCTCATCCTAGTATTAGAAGGCCAGCCTGTGTCAGCAAGGGCCTGTTTAAATTAGAAACCAAATAATGTTTCAGGGATGCCTTGGGCTGTCTTGTGGAGAGGGTTCTTCTCAACCCTTGCCAGTTACTACTTGGTGGTCCTGCCAATCCTTGCTAAATTTCAAAACAAAAATTGCTCAAGCTCGTTAGCCTAGCATACGCAGTTGGACAGCTGGTGAGCTGGGACGAAGTAAGGCCTGATGCTTAACGAGGCACAATTCACCAGACCATGTAAAGGGACAGGGGAGTGGCACTGTCCTAATTGTTAACATTCCTCCTCTGCAAGACTTCTCCTGATATTTATTTAGTAAGCCCAGGCTCATAAAGTCTAAATGATTTAAGCAATCAAGTGGTAGCTGATGTGTATGTGGAGATGACATGCAGCCAGACTAAGTGAAGGGTGAAGTCCTTAATTTATGACTTTGCAAAGCTTTATCTGGCAATTGTAGATGAAACAATACCTCAGGCAGCTGTGCTTAAGGGTGGAATATACATTGTGAGTGCTTCAGAGGCTGTACTTCAGGCCAGGTTTGCACAGCCTCAGCTCTTAAGTGTGCATAACCAGTGCGCTGGCATGGCCTTCTCAGGGAGCGTGGAGAAGCTTCTGTTGCTGCCAGTGAGTGAGTAATATTCATGAACTCCAGTCTGATGTCTTCTGCCAGTGGCTACAAAAGTCAGGGATGTGGTATTGCCCTGTTCTTAGAGAGGTTCAGCAGAACTGGCTGAAACATGTTGGCATTTCCACGTCCCAGCAACAGCTGTTTGTAAATAGGCGTGCCTTCACACGTAGAAAGGAGCGAGCATCTAGAGACTGGTGTGTGTGAAGGTTTGTTCTTTCTTTTCTCTGGAGCTGTTGCTGAATATTTTAGCATTACATGGAGAAAAAAACACCCACATCGTTACATTCATTAGCATTTCATTCAGAATTAGTTCCAACTTGTAGTGGAGCAGGGCCACATGGTGACTGGATGTTAAACTTTCACTGATGGTATGAAGAGGTCTGAGGTTCAAACTGGAAACAGGACTGCTTGGAATGAATGTGGGACAAGGAAGGAAAACCAAATTTTGATGAACCTAATCTTCAGCAAAAGTCAGGCACTGGGAGACCAGCTTTTGTTAAAAAGAAATAACACCAAAAGATGTCATGTTCCTAGACTTTCTCAAGAAAAATAAAAGCAGCATTATCTCTATTTCATCATTAAATACACAAAGGGAAGGTAATGTGGGAAAGGGGAGTTATTTTTGCTGATTGTACATTAATGGCCTTTTTCTCGTGAGTGGTTATTTACCATATTTGATTTTGAAAGAGATTCAGGCTGCATAGTTTTAGAATAACTTTCTTAATGTTCTTTTGATAACTTCTGCTTATCAGCCTAGGGTTTATTGGCCACAACTGCATGCTGAGCTGAGTAAATTGGTTGTTAGTGCATTTTCAAACTGTTCTGCTTGATTACACTGATCTAAAGCACCAATTTTACAACTTTGTCTGCGGTGCCATTACAGAAATAGAGCACGCAAGCAGGCAGGCACCCGGCACATACCTCTCTCTTAGCACGGTGATTTACTGCCTCTATCTGCTGCCTTTCACAGCTGTGTGCTGGCTAATGTCCCTGCCTTAGCTCCTTTCAGTCCTGTGATGCTGCATGCTTAGTGTGGAATCTGAATCTGACTTTGCCATCAGACTGAAAGAAAAACCCCAAAACTTCAGCTTTTCTAAAATTCTTTTCCCATCTTTCCTGTGGTTACCTTGTGCTTAGGAAAACAAACTGGTAGGCATCATAGTAGGTGGATGTGAAACAAACTGGTAGGCATCATAGTAGGTGGACGTGGAAGCTTTCCTTTTGACCTACTTCTTTTTTACTAGTCTATGTTCTTTGACCATTCTCCAAGGCTTCGCTTGCGTTTTGTTTGATTTGGCCTGATGGCTGAAAGCTTTAGTGTAAATTCTTATTTTTGACAGTTACTGATAGTGATATTATACCCTCCCATAGTACTCTCTGACTTGCAGATACTAGAATGTGCAAAGAAATGCCTACAATGTCACAAAAGAATGCAAATCTCATAGTTACAAATTAGTTCAGATAAACAATGTAGCAGAATATAGTATCTCAAGGAGAAATGACAGGCACCTCTAATTAGAGTATTTAGGGTGAGAAGGGGTTTCTGAGTTAGGTTCAATACATCATTTTCACTTATGGAGGCAGTGCACTGAAATAGTACAGAGCAACAACTTGCCATTTTGCTGTAAGCTACCAAGATGCATATATAGATGATTCAACTATTAAGTCAACAAAATAGAATAATAGAATAGGTTGGAAGAGGCCCTTAAGATCATCAACTCCAACTGTTAATACAGCCCTGCCAGGTCACCACTAAACCATGTCCTTCAGCACATCTACACATATTTGAAATACCTCCCTGGCTGGTAACTCCTGGGCAGCCTGTTCCAAAGCTTGACAACCCTTTCTGTGAATACTTTTTTCACAATATTCAATCTAAACCTCCCCTGGTGCAACTTGATGCCATTTCCTCTTGTCATATAGCTTGTTAATTGGGAGAAGAGAACAACCCACACCTCACTCCTTTCAAGTAGTTGTAGAGAATGAGGTCTCCCCCGACCATCCTTTTTCCCAGGCTAAACATCCCCAGATATATGGGCTGTTGGGATGGAAGGGTGTGAAGTGAATGAGAAGGGTGGGGGGAGGACAGCTACAAGAGTTAAGCATCTAAACAAGCATACTCTGAAAAGCATCTGGCTATGGTGGGTCCATTGGATGCTGAACAGTTGATTCCTTTCTGCATCAGGGCAAAAGGCAACAGGGGATGTGTGGCATCTTGGTTGATACCAGTTTACAACCACTCAGTGTGTGAGAGACAATTTCAGAGCTCTGTCATATCCTTTGTTTTCTCACTAGTTCATGTGTAAGCAGTATAAAACTGTCATCTTTAACCTTGGCTGAAGGATCACATGTTAATGATCTTTTCAGGTGGAACTTGCAGAAATTTGCACGAAGAGTGAACGTTATATTGGCACAGAAGGTGGAGGAATGGACCAGTCGATCTCTTTTCTGGCAGAAGAAGGAACTGTATGTGGATTTCTGTAATTTTAACTATTGTTATTTTAACTTCTATACTATTAACTATTACAAACAAAAATATCTTAATATTTATCCAGCAGAAAGACAAGAAACTGGAATACCTTAGTAAGCAGTATAAGCACCATTGGTTTACAAATGAAACAGGAATTCTATGAATAAACATGTACAATCGAGTATGAAAGAATAACAAAAATAAATGGCAAGAGGGGGAAAGAAAAGATGTGGGGAAAGAGGTACTCTAGAAGGGCACCGGGTTCCACTCTATGTGGCTAATTCATTGCTGAACACAGGATGTTTCCCATATAATGAAATCTGAATGGTCGGTATGCCTTGTATTCAGTGCAAATGGGATAATCAGTACAAAAATGCTTTCTTGAAACTTCTTGTAACCAAACAGTTCTAGGAAGCTTTGCCAGGTCCAGTTACAAAGACAATGAAGATTTTTTCACCAGTTTTGCTAATTCCAGACAATTCTGTGGCTGGATTTTATGTAGAAGAAATGTAGCTGTCTTAAACACAGTGACAGAAGGTAGACTAGCAATGATAACCATGACCTGCCAAGTTATGCATGAGTGCTTGCAGTGGAGTTGGCAGTGGAGTTCACCCACTTCCCCAGAAAGTGCACAGGACTGCGACTGTTCCAACCTAAATCTGGCAAAATACTTCTATGGAGATGAATGTAGCGTTTCATGACAACCTTTACTCTCCTTATACCTCGACAGCTTTTGTTCCTTAAAGCTGTATCTTGGATGAACTTATACAGAAAATAAGCCATTTCCTAGAATTACTCCAAATGTTTAATTCCATCATGAGAAAGACACATGTTTCTTCCATTTCACATCACCTGTACCCACTCTGCACCTTTCCTTCACACTCTGTACTGTTAGTAGTAAACACACAGCTAGATGAATGCTGAAGGAAGCAGCATATTTTCCTAGTGTATATACATGATCATGCAAGCGGAGGCTTTTCACGTATATGTAGAGTTAGTGATCAAAAAGGCAAAGAAAATGTTAGGAATAGAAATTTTGAACAAACCAGAAAACCTCCCTGCTTCAGTCTACTTGCAGCTGAATGCAGTGTTGGCCTCCCATCTCAATTAAAAACCCCAACATCCAAAAGGAGAAACGTGCAGTAAAGGAAACTGAGGTTGATCAAAGCTGGTTTTTTATATGAGCATTGACTGAATAATTTTAACACTTTTCAGCACAGAAAACAAGTGTCTTCAAGGGTGATATTTTGAAGCTCTGTAAAACCCCTGAATGGGTAAGAGAAGGCAAATTGAGAATTCAGTGTTTTTCATAACCAAAGAACTAATAGAAACACAATGACATTAGCAAGCAGCTTGTTAAAAACAAACAAGGAAGTTTGTTTGGTTTTTTCCAAAACATTCATTGCTAAATTGAGAAATACCGTATATTGTGGAAGACAGAAGTTTAAAAGTGGTTCAAAAACGACCTTCTTGGATACACTGATAGACTATGAGTCTACTTGTAGCTATTGAACATAATAGTTTGATATTTCTTCCACTGTAAGTGTAACTGCTGTAATCTTTGCTTATAGGAAGCTGGAAAAATATACTTAGAAGAAAGATAGCTTTGAATATGTCATATTTTTACATTCTCACTAAATATCCATTTATGGCTACTGTCAGAAAGAGGACACTGGACCATCTTAGTGGTACATGCTGATCTAATGGAGTGGTTCTTAAAGGGTATATTTAGACGTAAGCAAGTTTGTCTGTCTTGATAGTCATTTTGTGACGTGGTCCACAATCTCGACGGCACGGAGTAATGCACATGCTGTACATAATGTACAAGCAGATTTGTCATTGTTTATTTAGCACTCTGTCTGCTCAGGGAACTCTCTGGGGGTGAACAATGCCAAAACCAGTAAGACGTCGCTGCTCGCAGAGCTACAGTCTATTCTGAGAAGCTAAAGGAGGGCGCGTGATTTACAGCTTATCCCAATGAAAAACCAGATGTGAATTTAATCTCTTGATTACATTGCATCCTGAATTATTTAATTAACGGATGCCTAGCTTATTCCATGAAAAGGTCACAAATGTTGGGAACGTCTTACGCAGCCTGTGTAAGGCATCTGTGAGGCGAGGCAATCTCTTATGTCAGGAGGCAGTAACTGCATTTTTATATGTAGTTTTATTTAATTTCTCCGTTTGATTGTCTCTATGCGACTGATCACTGTCTTCAGTCAGTCCTAAAGTTTGGTGTTATTCTGTACCTCAGTGAGCTAACCTTGATTTAATGGAAAATCAGAAAATTAAGGGGGAGATGGACACTGAGGAAGGGAATGTGAAGCCCCTTGTTTCTAGAGGCACGCACACAAGCTTCAGCCAGGCCTGGTACTTTTCTGTAGATCAAAGTAAAGCTGTTGTCTTAAACAAGCAAGAAAAATAGCTTGGGTGGGGTTCTGTGAAACTCTGAAAAAACTCAAAGACTTAATGGAAACATTTTAAAATCCAGATACAAGCAAAGGTTTGAAATGTATGTGTAACTTGACCAATGAGGTGAAACCTCCTTTCTCACTGTTTCATGTCAGTTTTCTTTCCTTAACTGTCCCTGGATTTTGAAGAGAAAAAACATGCAAATTTGCATTTGATTTATAGAACTAAGTGCTCTGTTAGCTAGTAGTAAATTAAAACTAACCATTCATTTTTCTTTCAATAGGCCAAGTTGATAGAGTTCAGTCCTCTGAGGGCAACTGACGTTAGACTTCCAAGTGGAGCAGCCTTTGTTATTGCTAACAGTTGTGTTGAAATGAATAAAGCAGCAACTTCTCATTACAATATTAGGGTAATGGAGTGTCGTCTGGCTACAAAGGTAACGTATGGCTTATGTCAAACTCTAATGAAACCTTCGTCTAAATATGTGCTTTTTTTTCCACTTCTGACCAATCGTGGCTTTAACACCTGGCTAGGTGCTAGTTCAAGTAGCATTTTTCTTTCCAGGACCTTTCCAGAACACCTCCATCTCTGCAGAAACAGAACTCTTGCTGAGTTTAATGGAAGTGCAAGGACTATGTCCTTATATAGAGGATTATTTGACTTAGTTCTATTCAGTTTATTTTGTCTATAAGTTGTTTTTCAGAAAAAAAAATATTCTGAGTTAATTAGATAGACCGTTTCTAATTAAAGCTGAATAATGACAAATAATGGAAAGCAACCAGTGTGGTCACATGTTTTTATATATATATATGGCAATAGATGTGTATTTTCTAGCATTTAGAAAGTTCGAGGCCTGGAAGTAATATTGGAAGTGCTGAATAGCAGCATGTAAGTCAGTGTAAAGTTTAAAAACTGGCTTGAATTAAAACTGAACATTTAGGTCGTGCTGCCAGTTTTCAGCTTGCAATTATCTCTAACATGTATGGAATTTGAACATGAAAAATCTTAAGTTCCACTCAAATTCTGGATTTTGTAGACCATATGTTTAGGAATATGTAGATTCAGAGTTTGATTTGAGCTTGCCGTAGTTATACAGTGGATTGTTCTCTGATTAGATTAAGTGAGGAATAAATGTAAATATTCACTGCACTTACACCCAACATAGTGCACTGTGTGAAAGAATAGAACTTCAGTCACAAAGTATAAAGGAAAGTTTGAAAAACTGCTGCATGGAACTCCTTGACACAAAATATTTGGCCAAATTCAGTTGGCATCATAATTCTATGAAAAAATACCCTTGTTAGTGCTAAAAAAATTATTAATTGAAGAGGTTATCAGATACAGACAGAATATAATATAAATTGCTGATATTTTCAAATAGGGAAGCTGAACTTTAGATGACTTTTTAAGTGGGCTTTAAAGTCAAGTATAAAGAACATAGTTGCATCTTAAGTGTATATATATATATAAGGTATGGTAAGGATAATATCACCAATGACCATAGCTAGAGCTATTGTCACTGAAGTTAATCAAAAGACTCAAGTCATTAAGGAAATCACGATAAGGACCTGTGTATTCATTCTGGTGTAGCCGATAAACCTCTAATTTAGGATAGTTAATCGACCAAGTATGCATTTTAGAAAGGCAAACTACAACAAGTGCATTAGGTCATAAGAGCTTTTGAAGTATTAGTCCATGTACCAGATTTTGTGAATCGAATCACAATTTTCTTAATTGCTTTACATTATTGGTCCTGTGCAGGAAACTGGAAAAGTGGTAAGGAAAGATGGGTTTTCTATTTTTTCCATTTCTGTTAGCTATGATGCAATCTCTGCAACGGTACCTTTAGCAGATGCTTGATTTTACAGAGACTAACAACATACACCTGTCTATTTTTAAACATATGCTTCCCAGATGGAAAGTTGTACACACTGTAAAAATACATTGGCCAGGGAAAAGGCTGTCTTTAGGAACAGGTTACAGTGGGGTGAAGGAGGGCAGGTATGTAAATGGAAGCAAGGAAGTCTTTTAAGTGCCATTAAGCTAATGGAACTGTGAAATAACATACTGGGCCTTGGAACAGTGCTTTAAAAGAAAGTTTCATTGGGAAGTGCCTTGGGATAGGCTTATTTTTCCCCTTTCTGCTTTAGGTCATTCTAGAATTTCATACTTTTTGCAGAAAACTCTGTGTAAGTAAAGATGCAACGCAGCATATCCCTGCTGGCTGGCATTAGTGTAGACCATTTTGATATCAGTCTGTCCTACAGCCAGAGAGCTCTTGATCATCCTCACAAAATTCTCTTCCTCAGGTTCTGTTCTTTTGTCTTCCCTTCTGGACAGTCAATCTTTTTCTTGTTTGGGATTTTTTGCTATTTTTGTTGTAACCTCTGAGTGCTTTCCTGTACTTTATCAACCAGTGTGTTTAAAGACACTTATGTTCTGCAGAACACCCACAATTCCAAAGGAAATGACTTTATACCAGAAAACTTGCACAGTAGGTCCTGCAGGATGAATACAAGCATTAGTGAATGCTGTGCTCTCCCCTCCTTCACCATGTGTGGTTCACTACAGAGCAGTGCCAAGAATGTCTGCGACTGGAATGCCATGTAGTTAATAAACTACGTTTTGTTAAACGTGGAAAGATGCTCAGATGACATTATAGAAATGTAAAGTGTAAGAAAGTGATGTTGCTCTATAAGGGCTAAGTATTCCTGTACTTAATCCCAGTCAGACTTCCTTTTATTTATATTTGTCCATCATGTACTACGTATGTTTTCCTCTCAGTTACTTACAGTCCTCCACTGTGCCCGTGTTGAACAATAAAGGGCAATAAAGCCGAGAGATACAATATCCTGGCAGTTAGGAGCCAGCTGCATGATGTCCACATCTTTAATCCATCTAGTCAGAGATCATCAAGAAAATATCCAACTGTGGGATCAGTGTTGGGATTACTTTTGTACATTAAAGGGACAGGACTTTTTCCCATTTCTGTTCTGTGCCCATTACAAATTGAGCTGCTGCAGCTAGGCTGTTTTCAAAAACCACTTCTGTTTGTCCATAACATTTTTCCCATGCTGTTGAATTGAACCCTTGGTATAAGCAGTACGGACCTTTCCAGCAAAGCCCTGCCCGCTGGCCTGATGGGGTCAGTTTGCATTTGGAACATTTGACCTGCAAAACCCCACTGCAGTTATCTAAAATACAGCATCTCTCTTGAAATACAGAGAGGGGAGCAGATGTGACAGTACGCATGACATATTTCTACAGGGGATTATTCATTTTAAAAAGAAGTAGAAAATTTTGTGTTGCCTTATAGAATATTTTTTTTTTGTAAATTCTTAATTGTTTAACTTCTGATATTAAAGTTTAGGGGGTGCTAAACATTAGGGTTAAAGTACAAGGGAAAAAAATTCTATTTATTTATCACCTTGATTCAGAACAAGGAACATCACAAACAGGTGCAGACCTACAAGATAAAATTTAGGTAGAACAAACGAAGCAATGATTGTTATTCTTGCTTATCAAAAAGGCTGTGGAGTTCTAGGTACTCAGAGCCTTTGAAAAGCAGGCCAGAAGTGATTTAGTCTTTTGCAAGAAACTTTTCTCACCCTGATTCTGCTTTAGCCACTAGACAGTGCTGCTTCTTTCTCTACCACTGAGCTTACAAAACTGTGTTTTAGATGGCGACAGAGTCATATGATGAGGATTTTGTTTGTTCTGCTCTACGAAGGCTCACATAAATCTTAGCAAGTCACTAGATGGCACCAAAAGTAGTTAATTTTTATATACTGTAATAAAGCAAAACTGGAAGAGCCCCTGCAACAGCACTGTTGGAGGAGAGCAGGAGTGTGAGACTCTATGGCAGATAGTTGGGCAGCGCGTATTCTGCTTCAATTTCACGCTGTAACTTTGCACAAAGCAAAGGAAATACTTCTCAAACATGTATGTAAATCCCATGATATTTTTACCCAGGAAGTAAAATGACTTTGCTGACTTGATGTGTAAATTATTTCAAATGAATCTCACTCAAAACCAGTGTCTATTGAGAAGAATAACGAAACACTGTGTGAAATCATGGCAGTGTGGATTAGAGGTTTTAATGCTGATTTGAGTAGGAAAAATACTTCATTCCATGGTCTTGCTTCACTGGTTTACTGTCTGCAAACATACAGCCTGATCTTGGAAGCTTTAATCTCAGTGTATATGGTGCAGAACTGGAGGTGTTAGGTACTACAGAATACGGTAAACTGATGTTGGTAGGTACCTGCTCATCTGTGCTTTACTCTGTAATAATCTGTTGGAATTAACAATGGAATGTCAGTAGGATCTCATAATGACCACTTAACATTCTTCTGTAATTCATAACATTAAATATACTCCACCTTATGAGGAAAGCTGCTGTACACAACCATTTTCATTAGGCACATGGCAGTGTCAACACGTGACAGTGTCACGCTGTCTTGACTGGGAAACCAGGTAAGTCTATAATTAATCAGCAACATAGCAATCATGTAGGAATGGAGAAGATTCTAACACATTGTAACCTTCCTGTAACGCTTGAAACTTTGTTCAAACTGGATGTTAAAAGAACATACTTCAAATTTACTTTAAACTGTAGAGATTGAGAAATGTTATAGTTAATTCTCCCACACAGATCTTATGCCCCCTGTCAGATTTTTAAGATTATTATGAGAAAGGGTTTTAATGACAACTTCAGATGTTCATCAGAAAACTCCAGGAGCATATTGGAAAGGTCAAACTGAGTTTTAAATGTTAGAGCAAATTCTAACAGTACAGAAAAGGACTTTTAGTGTTACAGTATTTGTAACAGCAGTTCTCTGAATGGGATTGCAAAAGGTTCATAAGTGCTTGAAGTGAGAACATCCATGGAGCAGGGTAATTCACTGATTTGTTATAACACAAATAATGCCACTAAGGCTTTTACAGACAATATCTGATTTGAGGGAATAATATCTGTCATTCACAGACCTTTTATAAATAAATACCATGATTATCTGTCATCTAATGATAGAAAGGAGCTTCTGATGGATCACAGTTAAGTGGAAAGAGCAAATGGGCTTTAAAGGTGCTTATGGACAATTAAATAGTTCTAACCAAGAAGGCACAATATTTTCTGTTTTATTTTTTGAATTTTAGCTTCTCTCAAAGTCAAAAGGCTTGGACTGGAGAAAAATGTTGAGACTCCATGATGTGCAAACCAAGCTGGGAGTTAGCCTGGAGGAAATGCTGACCATTGTCGAGGAGGTATTACATCCTGAGCCTTACAGCACAGAGGAAATTTGTAAATGCCTGGGAATTAGCCTGGAGGAGCTCCGCTCTCAGATCCTTAGTCAAAACACGCAGGATGGTAAGCGTATACGGAATGGTGGGCTTTAGTGTACAATGCTTGTATTATATAAAAATTTTATGTATTAGTAAGTAGTGCAAGTGGAAGTCTTCCCAGAATACTTTGCCAGAATCTTGGGTGGCAAGTGAGAGAATTGATACCATGATTTTCATTCGAATTTTTAACTTAAAACAGAGCAAAGCTTTGATTTTGATTGAACAGTTTCTAAACTGGTAAAAGTAGCAGATCACTTACTATTTTAGATTAGCCTGTGCTGTTGAAGAGTCATCTTTAAAGCACCCAAAAGTGCTTTAGTCTAGGGAAAAACTGAAGTTTTAGTCTAGGGAAAAGCCTAAACTGGCTTCCTTCTTGGACAATAGCTCTCCTGAAACCAAATGTTTGGATGATTACAGCACCATTAAAATGAATCCCTGTGTGCTCTCCCTTGACTGGTGTTAAAAGCTAGTATAAATGGAACTTGTGTTTGGTTTTTAATTGATAAATACATGATCACTTCATAAAACATGCACTGGGTAGCAAGTCCTCTAGGTCTCTCCTGGGAAAGAAGTTTCTCTCTATCAATATTTTTTTTTTTCCTTTTAGGAAAATGTTGGTGGAGTGAACAATTTGCTCTTTCAACTGTTTCCCATCTATTATTGCTTATGATTATACCATGCAGTCATGAGCATTAGCATACATGGAACAGATCCTGGATGCATATAATAGGGTTATTAATAGTACTAAATAATAGAGCATTATGCAATAATTAATTTGTATTTATAACAGAATTCCAACTGAGATCAGAATCTTTAAGAACTTAAAATAGTCCTTACTTTGTTGGTTCCAGTCAGTAGCCTTAATACCTCTACTGTTTTGTAGATGAATCATATTCCTGCCAGTCCTTTCCAAGACTGCTTTCAGGGACATATATATTTGATGTATATAAATCAGTAACATATCTATGTATACTGATGCTTATATTTAAATAACCTGTATATCTGGAATGATTGTAAATTTTATATATTGACCAAGTCCTGAATCTATAGCCTGTTTCGCCCTGCAGTGGTATCAGAGTATGAAAAGAATTACTAATTTATTTACTAATTACACTGCCAGGGGGTGCCAGGACAGAACATGGTATCTTAACCCAACTCTTTGTCTCCATAGAAAGAGTTGGAATAACTCTGTGCAGTATGTACATGAGGAATGCACTGAGTCACCTGCCTGTGCTCTGCAGCATTTTCATGGGAAACTACAAGGTTGTAACTCTTTTATGCTGTCCTCTTACTCTCCTTTTTATAAGGCAGTACAAGACTATTAAGTTAGGGAGGTTTATACTCCTTATACCTGGTTTATAAAGCAAAATTTTACAGTTCTGTAGAATTGAATTATTTATAACAGGTTACTTCGATTTTTTTTTCAAAAAACAAAGTTCGATAAAAAATTTAAACATAAAAGCTATAGAAGAAACACAAAGGAAATTTTATCCTGTGCCTCCGAATAGCATTTTGCAGATGTTTGTTGAACAGCATCTCTTAAACTTGTATGACCATGATTTCATTTGATAAGGGGAAATAAAATGGGTTACGCTGAAAGCCTCTTTGCACGTACAATATAAAATGAAATAACAGATTTTTGTAAAACTACATGCAAAGAAGAAACAAGACAGACATAGAAAGAAGGAATCTAAATCCACTCTTTGTTTTTGTTACACACTAACGAAATTACATTTTATGTTGGCATTAGAAAACCAGAGGCTGCTTGATAAAAATATTTTTCTTATTTTCTCTCTATTTTCCCACTATATTTTCCTGACAATGCCTGGCTTCTTCAGGTGAGAAGAAACAGACCAACAACTAAGTAATCTCTAAAGAGAATTTCTGAATGTTGAACTTTTTTCAACATGTAGAAAGAGCCATGACATTTAGGGTATCTTTCTTCCTTTGTACATGCTTTATCAACTTTTTTGATAAAATATTATCATGTTAAGGTTACATTAATTACATGAGAACTATGATTTAGATAAGTTACTGGATTCTGAGGTATCACTGTGGCTAGATACAAATTGCCAGTAGTTTTATTTTTTTGTATTATTCAATGCCCAGTGATAGTTACAAATAATGTTTTGTATTGGCATGACATCTCATGTTTAATTATCTGAAAGCGCTGTGTAAATATTATTTTAGCCTTAAGTCCAGCTTCCCTTCCTCTGCTTCTCCAGTATGGAGGTACTGCATAATTACATAGAGTTTTATAAACGTGTAAGGGTGAGATAAAACCTCCAGCTCCCAAAGATAAATGGTTTGGACGGGCTTTGGGCAAGTCCCAGGCCAGCTGTGGAAGCCCACAACAACTTTGCATCCCTTCTACTGGCAGGTACCCAAGGATTTCTGCAGTTCCCTACTGTAGAACCCACTTGTTCCCCACATTTGGGGAAGCACAGATAGCTCACAAAGTCCTTGCAGTTGCTCCTTGGCCAACTCAAAATCCTAAGTTTAAATCTGCCTTGCAAATGTTTACACATGGATTGCACTTGTGGCTTCTGAACATCTCTAGAAAAATAATATTTATTACTTTCTAAGGTGCACTATGCCATAATTTTGACTTGAGCTTGAGTGCTTCGCAGAACATTTAGTATGTGGTGATTGTGGGACATTAAGTATTTATAAGCTTCACCACAAAAGGATTTTCTGTAAAACAGTGTATTCCTTTAACCATGAAATGTGGGGTTTTTTCCCCATCTTAAATGAGGTATTTTTAAACCCATTTTTCCTTTTCATATATAAAATTCTAATTTAATTTTGACATTTAAACCTGGGAATGAAATCACTATGGGAGGAGCAGTCATCCATTTGCTGTATGGATTTGGCTGTTTAACTGCCCTCCTTTTCATCCCCTGGAAGGAGAATTCTAAATCTGTGCTGTAGCTTCAGTGAGTGGTGCTTGAGTAGCCTTTCATTGCTGCTGCCAAGTAATTTGCATTGATGGTGATCTCAGTACAAGAACAGCTTCAGCTTTACTTGCACAGACAGGCGTATGTGAAGCTGGACTCTCAGATGTTCTGTCAGGCTGCTCTGGGATACACAAAGCTTTGTCACGTGCATTAATAGAGTACCCTTGTCTTACACTGACAGAAGATACCTCCAAACTAGTAGACCTAAGAGCACTTCCCAGCCTGAGAGTCCAGCTGCCTGCTCCACCCTCAGCCTGATCCATGTCATTGAGAAATTTGGGAATGTACCATCACCTTCCACCAAAACGTGGTTTACTTGGGAAGAGCTCCAGAGAGCTGGTCACTCCAGGCAGGTCCCATACAGCTAGCTGGAGAGTCATAAAATCATAGAATGGTGGAAGTTGGAGGGGACCTCTGGAGATCATCGAGTCCAAGCTGCCTGCCAGCGCAGGATCACCTAGGGCAGGCCAAACAGGAACATATTCTTCACTGTGAGAGTAACAGAGCACTGGAACAGGCTGCCCAGAGAGGTGGTGGAATTTCCATCTCTGGAGACTTTCAAAAGCTGCCTAGACTTGTTCCTGTGTGATCTACTCTAGGAGATCCTGCTCTGGCAGGGAGGTTGGACTAGATGATCTTTAGAGGTCCCTTCCAACCCCTACCATTCTGTGAAAAAAAAATTCCAAAAATATCCAGGTGTAGAAAGTCTCTAGAGAAGGAGACTCCACAGCCTTCCTGGGCAGCCTGTTCCAGTGCTCCATCACCCTCACAGCAGAGAAGTTTTTCCTCATGTTGAGGTGGAACTTCCTGTGCTCCACCTTGCTACCATTACCTCTCATCCTATCACAGGGCACCACTGAAAAGAGACTGGCCTCTTCTACTTGACACCCACCCTTCAGATATTTGTAAACATTTATAAGATCCCCTTTCAGTCTTTTCTTTCCAGGCTAAAGAGCCCCAGGGCTCTCAGCCTTTCCTCGTAAGAGAGATGTTCCAGTCCCTTGATAGTCTTTGTAGCTCTCCCTTGGACTCTCTCTAGTATTTCCCTGTCCCTCTTGAACTGGGGAGCCCGGAACTGGACACAGTACTCCAGGTGAGGTCTCACTAGTGCAGAGTAGAGGAGGAGAAGAACCTCCCTTGACCTGCTGGACACACTGTTCTTTATGCACCCCAGGATGCAGCCTTTGGGCTGTGCCACAGGCTGGGCACGGGCACTGAATGCTATCGGTTAGTGGCAAAAGATTTGTTAAAGGATGATTCTGCTCTGGAGGAGGCATCGGTTTAAACCTGTACTTACCAGAATCTTGAAGCAGGTGTCTGCTCAATGGGTCATTGAATCCAGCAAGGACTTGTCTCCTGGTTTATTTTCAGAAAGCCAGATTGCAAACAGTTACTTGAGCAGTCCCAGTAGAGGAATTGTTCCCCAATTCTAGTAGGGGTTCACAATCTGGCTCAAATTAAAGCCATCTGGCAGCATTTTCTTATAGATGTTATGAGCCAGAAACCCTCACCCTCATCATGTTCAATCAGCTGGATGCCTAACAGAGAAGGGTACTATTCTACATGAGCAATGGTGGTAGAAACTGTCCCCTACATGGTTTTGCATTGGTGAGTTTTTCCTGCTGTAAATTTCTAACAGTCACATCAGCCATATGTAGCTTATTAATCTACGGTAAAACATATTTTAAGAAGCTGCCAAAGCAACTAGAAAAAAAAATATATAGCTTGAAGAAGTTGGTCTTTAGCTAAAGGTCAGATAGGATTGTACAGGAAGTCTCTAAAGAAAGGAATCTGCTGAAGTTGAAGTTGTAACAAATAATACGAGTTGCTGAGTGGCCACAATGTTTAATTATAAAGAGGGGGGAAAAAAAAAAGCAAACAAAAACCCCAACTGTAAATGGAGTGGACAGGTTTGTGCTATTTTTGTAAAGCTAAAATTAAAAATATGACCATACAGTTGAAAATGCACTGTAAACTTTTCTGTTATATTTAATTAACCCACAGTTATTTGGGACTAATAGCCCAGGATTTTTGTTTGTTATAAAATGTCTTAAAACGGATCTTGGACAAACTTTCATTAGTGTTAGTCTGCTGTGTCTTAACAACTTGGAAGGTTCTTGCCACAGCACAAGGAAAATGTCACCATTTCTTTCAAGCACATTTGGTGGTTTGCAAGCAAACTGAAGCTAATCTCTTGGGTGACACTACAGAAATCCTCTGCAGAGAAGCAAAGTAGAGAAGCCACAAAGGGTCACCAAGAGTTGCTGGTGTTCCCTGAAAAAAATAAATACGGACTGATAATATGAAGCAGTCAACAGTGGAGGAGATTCCTTGTAGGAGGTTCACGGTGTACTCTTTGAAGCTTCAGAAACAGTTAGTGAGGCTGCTCCAGTGGATGAGCTGCTCCAAGAGCAGGCTGAACACTGGTCAAATGTCTTAAAAACTTAGTGGCAAAATATCACTAAGATCAGATGCAGATATAGGTTTCCTTGTCCTCAAAGTTTTCTTTGGTCCCAGTTTGACTTTTCAGGTTTACTTTAATTTGTTCTGCTCCGTATCTGTTTCAATCCATAAAATAGTTCCCTGAATGCTGCTGTTGTGCTCTGCTTTGAGCACCATAGAAGGTGAGAACACATAACCCACTCCTGTGCAGTGCTGGAAGGTTTACTTTGAGGACTTCAGTTTTCCTCTTTCAGAGCACTCCAGCCCTAGCTCAGATATCTAATCAGTTGTGTGCTGTTTGCTTGTTTGTTGTGGTTTTTTTCTTTTTTACTTTTAACTGTGACAGGGTATGGCATAGGAAATTGTAAAAACCACACAAAGCACACAGATGCTGTTTAGTTCCTTCACTCTAAGATCACAGCCTGCATACTACTTTGGCACGTTCTATTAATTCAGATTTTATTTATGGGGAGCTAATATACAGGCTGTGATGTAGCAAGGAGATTCCAATATAGATGTAATTTTTGGAAACCCCATGTGTGCTCTGCTATCTTTTATTATATAGAGATGGTTAGTTGGACTGCACATCCAAAGAGAAGATGGTTTCTCTATTACCAGAGGCATTTGGTGTTGAAAGCCAAAAATATGTGAATCCTTTCATTATTTTAGAATAGGGCTTACAGAGTACAGAGGTGTTTGCTGTCCTGAAGTTCATTTTACCTTAACAGTACACTGCCAGAGATGAAAAGCAAACTACCAAAATAATAATTTTTCAACACAAATGTAATTTTCTGAAATAAAACGCTGCCCATAACCAACCAGTAGCTAAACTAACGATACCCCCCCTTTAACCAATGCCAGTCCTGTGAATGTCCAGCCTGGCCACACTGTACAGCCACTCCTCCTCACTTGAGAACTGCCTGAAGGGATTGCTTTGCATCAAGAGAAAGGCAGTGTCAAGGTAGCCAACTCTGCCCTAGCAGAGTGGCTCTGCTGGGAGTGGACGCTGTCAAGGACACAGCTCGGATCTTGGGGCTGGCAGTTCTGGTTGCCAATTCATAACATGACGAGCACAACATAACCCCAGAGATTTTTAAGGTAATCTGGCCAGTAGAGCATTGCTCTTCCAAAGGGTGGTCTCTGAATCAATCACAGCCTTTGGCAAGTCTGTTGCCTTACAATTGAAACCAGACATGTTTTCAGTTCATTCTTTGGGTTACTACTGTTCAATGGTGATTTACAAGAGAGTGTGAGCTATGGCAATCTCTCACGCAACTTTAGATATTCCCTAAACAAATGCACATTTAGAAATCTCCTTTCTCTAAAACAATGGCTTATAAGAAAAGAATATTTAAAGAGAAACCATCCCTAAAAATAGGCCAAGCTGCCTTCCTTCAACATTCAACATACTGAGACATTGTTCTGCAAAACACAGCCCAAGTAACTCCAGCAGCACCAAAATCCAGTGGGTTAAAACACACCTCTAAATGGGAAACCAAAATATGCTCTTCCTGTGTGATACTCTCGAGATGATGCTTCTGGGGGGCACTCAGTTTTCTCATTTCTGTCCTAGCTTGAAACGCATTCGGAAGCCCTATTCAAAGACAGCCACACAGAGTTTCTCAGTAGCAGGCTGTATTGAATTACAAAATAAATATCACTAGAAGCAGTATCACAGTAGCAGAACACTGCTACGCTCAGTGTTTCTCTACCATTTTTAGACTACTTGTGTCTCTCAGCATTGTATTTTCAGCATTCACAGTCGTGACTTACACCTGGCCTGGGGAAATAAAAAGGGATTACACAGGTGCTGATGAAGTTTTAGTCTGTAAGGGTCACAGTCTGGAGGATACATACAAGAGATGTAATACTGGACCGAATTTTCATTCCAGTCTTTCAAGGAAGGTTTCTGCATATACTTGCAAATGTAGATTGCTGAAATCATCAGAAGTGGTTCCAGAACTTGGCAGTCTCCATGGAACAGCCAAGTAGGAACTCCATGTGTCTGGGTCAGATAGCAAGTTCTGTTTTGAATACAAGGTTTGTCTCTCTTCTACTTTTACCACTATTTGATTGTTTCATCAGCCATTTTAGAAGGCAAGAGCAACCAGAAGTTGAAATGGGGAGAGAGACCTTGCTCTAAAGGACAATTTACATAGAGAAAGAGAATGAGGAATGTTCTGAGGTGCTTTAACAAGAGTGCTCGAGTTGTTATGAAGTAAGGAAACACACTGCAGTTCGTTTAGCCAATGTTTACTACTCAAACAGCTCAAGTAAACAACTTTAATCATAAATTGAATTGTGTCTGGTGAACATTACTTCCTCAACAGCAGCCATAATATGAAAGCAAACAGAACTATATTGGGAGAGAAAAACAGTGAACTACAAGGGGAGCTTGGGAAAGGCAGATCAATTCTTGGATACTAGCTGCAATCCAAACCCTCTTGTAAATAGGAGTAGCTTGAGGAGCCTTTAAGTACAGCCAGCCCCTTCGTTTTTATGCCCCACAGTTGAGGCGTGGTGGAGATCTTTGCCACTGTGGCCACAGAGGTTGGGGCACCCCCCACCCTTCCCAGATGAATCGCTTTTTAATGGCGCAACAGACAAATTCTAGCCCAAATCCTTGCCCTAGCCTTTGACCTTAGCAAGTCAGTACAAAGCAGTACCTGGCTGGGCTTGGCATCTCTTCACATCCACACCTGCAGTGCTGACACTGGCTGGTAATGCACACCAACAATAAACCTGGAAAACCAAACTGAAAGCACCTGTCTTCTTCACTCTACCTTTAATCTCATATTATTTACGGTCAGAGTGAGCCTGCAGCCCTGGGAAAATACTTGAGAGGGCTTCCTTCCTTACCTATGCATCATGAACTATAGACAGTAGCATTTCTAGTCATCTCAGTTGTGGTTTGGTGGTTGCTTTTTTTCAAGAAAAGGTCCATCTACACAGTTCCATAACTGATGCATACTTGGCCTGGAGAAGCCATACACAATGCCCTGGGCCCGCAGGCGCTGGCCGATGGCTGCCCGCTGGGCACTGGGAATCTTTCTGATGTTCTCATGCCTCAGTTTTGCTGGTGTGTGAAAACCTGAAAGCTTTAGATTAATGCCCTAATGCATGTCCCTAACTCTTGAGCGTGTGCCTTGTCTCTGCAGAGTAAAAGGAGAGGCCAGGTGTGTTCAGTGACACAGCAAATAACTGGAGCACGTGCATGAAGTTATCAACATGAAAACAATGTGCACATTGTATTTTGATGAACTCTAAATGCTTCTCTACTAGCGTTTTTAAAGAGGACGTAGGTGAGCTTTTGCAGAAGACTTTTAGCCTAGGGAGTTCTAATATACAATATGAATTATTTTTAAAAATGATGTTATTGTATGTCCCTTATGTAGTGAATACTAATACATAACCGTAGAACTTTTCATTTTGTTTAGTTTCCACCTTGAAGTTATACCAGCGCGCAAAGCACGTGTATAGCGAAGCTGCCAGAGTTCTGGAATTTCAGAAGATATGCACCGAAGCACCTGCCAATGCAATCCAGCTGCTGGGAGAATTAATGAACCAGAGCCATATCAGCTGCAGGGAAATGTATGAATGCAGCTGTCCCGAACTGGATCGGCTGGTAGACATCTGCCTGTAAGTTCTGACCACAAGGAAGAGTAATCGCCTGTTGAGAATATTGTTTGAATTGATGAGAAAATATGACATCGTTGGCTATTGCAATTCTAAAATGAAAGTATTCTTGACTCTTATTACAAAATTAATCTCCTGCAGGGACATTACATGGTCAATTGTTTCCCTGCTGACATCTGTGTAATACTTTCAGATGAAAGCTGCAGTTTATGGCTTTATTACAGACTTTGCTTTTGCTTTTGGACTGACTCATCATCACAAGTGTTACGTTAGACTGTTAGCTATTCTTTTATGTTGTAGAAGAACTCATAACTTGTTTTCTTAAAACATCATTTTAGTTGTTCGATTTAAACTCTATTACTTTTTGTGTATTTCTTAAACATTTCAGAGCTGCTGCTACAGGAATTCCAAGGCATAAGCAAACTGTTCTGTAGTCTTAGGTTGCCTTGAAATCGTAATGGTATATTGTGAAATGCTATTGCATTTTCTTTTCATTTTAAAAAATATGTTATTTAGGGTATTAGGTAGGTGGGATAGCATTTCACTGTTTAAAAGATGACTACGTTAACTGTTAAAATGGCTAACGCTCAGCGGCCTCTCTCTGAGCTTTCCCCACATTATTCAGTCTCCGTTCTGCCCCAGCCTCATTCTTTTAGCTGGGTTCCATAACTAGCTTGACCATGATAAAACAAGGCCTCTCGGCTCCAAAAACACATTCCCTGAATGTCATTTTGTCCCTTCTCATCTCCCTCTATTCCTCCCCAGTTTCATATCCTCTAGCCAGAATAAACCAAGTTTGAGAAATGGCACGAAGTGAGCTGGAAATCTCAGACTCTTGCGAGTAGCAGGCTGTTATTTTTGTAACTCTGCTACAGCGGGTGATGAGATCTGGAGTAACCATGTGTTAATACAGAAGGTAAAAGCAAATACTTAGTACTCATATTGTACATAGTACTTAATCCATACCACAGGATGCATATGTTCCAGTCCCTCATAATTTCCATTGTTCTGGTACATTTAATCATGGGACAGACATTTTATGCTAACTTTGATCTAAATTCAGTGCCTACAGAAGGAATTCTGTGGTTGGTGAAGTTTAACACTGGCCTGGGGGAATAAACAGCTGCCCACCCGAGCTTTCCCACCACTGCTCCATCTCTGCCTCTGCCCCAGTCACCTTCTCCCAGCTGCTTCCCTCATTCACTTCATCATGGCTCTTGATGCTGCTGCTTTCATAATTTTGTTCATCTGTTAGAAAGGTGTGTTTAGTTTGGGAAACTCTGCCCTAAGCTCAAGTGCTACTGCGCTGACAGAAGGGAAATGTAGGCTGCCATAAGTGTTTGCAGGCCTGATGTCAAGAAATGTTGTTTCACCATCTTTCAAAAGCAAATGTCCCATCCTTTGTCTATATCTTGCAGTCTTAAACAGAAACTGTTTCAATTTGAAGCAAAAAAAAAAAAAAAGAAAAAAAGGAATACCTTACCATCTACAAATGGAACTTACAAAAATACTTCTTTACCAGAAAGTGGAATTTTTTTAACTAAGAAATTAGTCTGGCCTATAATGGAAATATGAATTCCACACACATGCAATTTACCATGTGCTTTCTTACTTCCATACTCCTGCAGATTTTCCAAGTTGTAATGCCCATTTACCCGGTTTGTAAATTGATAGAGTATGATTCAGATGATTATTTAGGTTGGTCTGATTTCTTTTGCAGACAATATGGAATGGCCTCTGAGCCATAAAACTACAAATTTAAAAACTCAACAGAAGACTTTTGGACATTCACAGATTATTTTGCATATGGGATACACATGCTGTTTTGTGATAAAACACAGAGAAGCCCTTATAGACATTGGACAGTCTGATAGTAATTTAGCAATATGGTTTTTGTTCCTTCTCTTGTGAGCCAATCCAGTATGTAACTCACAGGCTCTGTTCAGTTTATTGCATCATGTAATCATCACATAGGAGAATAAGCTCCGACAGTCGCTCAGCGGGGCTGTCGCACCATGGTTGTCCCAGCTGATCTATATATGAAAGGGAGAGCTGTCTCCAGATTTTGTCTTCAGCTGAGTGTGCTCTACTGGATTAGTGAAAACCTTGGGCTATGAAGCGTCGATCCAGCCCGAGGTACCAGCACTGCCTGGGCTGTAACACCACTGACCAAGGAGAAGCCTTAACATTGGCGTTATTTTTAGGTACACTAACTACCCTCAGTCAGTAGCTGCTGCTGATTGAACTTGGCTGTTTCAAGTGTCTTCTCTCAGGGTATCCAGCCTGAATCGGGCTGACAGGGCCTGCTCTGAGAAATGCTGTCAGAAAAGGCTCCTGTTTCAAGCAGGTATAAACCGATACGATGGAGTCACCTGCGCTACGTTGAAATGAGCTGGTGTGGCTGCTAGCAGCAGGCTGGGGCAGCTCAGCACATCAGGGGATGGAAATTCTGTTTCTCATTTCTGCTGAGCCCTGTGCTTTCACAGCTAGACAGCTGCTGCTCTCTGGGCTAGCTTGGGTACTGTGACGCTGACTTGCAGGCAGTAGCATAGACACAGCCACAGAACCCAAAGCAAAGGAGGATGCAGTTAGGATCTTACTAAATTAAATTAAAATTAATTGGAGCATTTCAGTTCCAGGGACCAAAATATAAATAGTGAACGAAAAAAGTGTTGTGTGCGCCCATGTCGCATTAGATTTCTAACTTAGCAGCAGAAGAGCCCCCAGCTAGTATGATGAGCATAGCTGAGCACCACAGTTGAGTGGCATTTGTCTGGAACTATTTCTTATTGGTATAGTAAAATTATTTCATCTGGGTGTTTTTTTAATACATTCATTGCCCAGAAACAAATAAACTATTTGTTCATTATTCTTCACAGTCTTGTCTCATCAAGAATATGTCCTAAGGAATGTATCTTTCTTCTTTAGAAGTTTGATATTCTTTAATGTTTTTCCCATTCTGTGACTAGATTTCTAAAAGTGTGCAGCTATTCTAGGTGAATGCAGCTTAAACCAGCATTCAATTTTTGGAAACTATTAGAAAAAAGTTCTAACTTTCCTCAAGTTTTACATTAAAAAAAGCTAAGGGACATAAAATCACTAGTCACTTTAGGAAAGCTTGGCTGATGTGATTATAGAAATGGCCAGGAACTACGTAAATTACATTCTTTACTTACAATGATATACAGCTGCCCTGTAACTTTAAAAAGCCTTTCCAAAAACACATTCCACGGAATTGCCTGAGTCTACTGCTGCTCTCTCCTTACAAGGTTTAAACTGTGAAGAATAATCTGCATATCCAGATGTTTTCTGTTTTGCCTAGATCTTTATGTTTTACTGTAGAAGCTCTGCCAAGAAAGGGATCCATACTTGCTGTGGTCTGTAGTGCTGAAAACCGTAACCTCTACTTGGTCACTTTTTTTTTTTCCTTTCTCTTTACAAAGACAGAAGCCTTGTACTTTCTCTAACCTCTCATGCTATTAACATAGCTGTTTTACCTGTTAGTCTTTTAACATAAGTAACACAGAAGATTTACTAAACAATTAAGAAACAAAAGCTTGTATCTGAGCTCCTGAATTCATTAGGTACTTTTGAAAGTCTCTCAGAATCCTTGAGTGTTGCATTCTCTTATTCTCCATCTTTTAGTGGTATAACTCCTGGCAATTTTTGTGTTACCAGCCCTGGCCCGTGCAGTTGAAGACAGCTGAATCCTCTCTGGTCACTTTTAAAAGACAGAGTTTTTACATTACATCCAGAAGCATTATGGTAGCTAAGACAACTCTGCATTTTATCAAGACTCTTACCGCTGATGAGTTTCTTAAAACTACAAAGCCTGGAGTCACGACACAATTTGACAATTCAACAACAAAAAAAACCCAAACCAACAAAACACCCTACAAAAAGATGTTTGCAGCTCTTCTAGAGCCAGAAGGGCTTAAAGATGCTACTCAAACGCACACTAAACTACAAAACAGAATAACAGGCTCCCCCTTTATACATTTAACTCTCCTGATGTTAACTCCATCCTTTCCAAACAGCTGCTTCATAATTTCAAGTGTTTGAATTAGCAGTATTGCTCTGATTTTTTCACCTCTTACAGCACAAATTATTTTTAAAACAAGGTACTGCAATGTCTCACCTGTCACTTCCATATCCCAAACTATGGGACTTCCATTTTTATTCTTCTTTCCTTTGCTGCTGTACTCATGTTTTTACTCCCATTTACACACACCCCCTTCCTCATAAGGTAATTTTTTTATCCAGTGAATACTGGGATGAGATACATAAACTCTTCAAGAAGCAAAGGCCAGAACCTGGGACTGGGACCTGTGTGCCACCAGCACTGGACTACAGCTACATGATCTTTCTTAGGTGCCCTGTCTCTCCCTCCATTACTTGTCCTCACAGCTGCAGCGTAGCCCGGCTGGTGCAGAGGGTACCTTCCCACACGTTGCACGTTACCCTCTGTGTGGGTAGACGAGTGCTCCATCCACGAGGTTGTCTGCTCATACTGCTCTTCACAAATGCATGAGTTAGGTGCCAGTGCACAAGAAGAAAGTGTCTGGCTATGAATCCCACTTTCCCAGAGGAGTCTAGCTTGGGACTGAACTGATTAAGACTCGAAAAAGACAGTTTCAGACCTGTTACAAAGTAACTTCCTCGTGTTTGATCTAGATGCCTCCCATCAGTAGATGTGGAACTGGGTGCTCACTTCTGAATTCATGCAGTGTCAGGTACCTAGTTTCCAGGTGTTACAGCACTGCCCATCAAAATGCCAAGTTCCTCAGAATTAAGCCCCAAGTGTCTAATCACATCACCACATTTGAAACTGTTAGCCACAGTGTTTTGAAACACAGTGACTTCAGCTCTGAACCAGGCATATTTTCTGTCTACATTGCGCTTTATTTCAACTAAGTATTTTAAAATGACTCAGTAAAAACGAGGCATGAGCATGACCACAGAGAATTATGAAATCAACAAAAGGTTCAGAACAATTCTGAAGGGATTTCAGTTGCCTACCAAAATAAAAGCCAGACACCATCTGAAATATGAAGTTCTGACTGAGGTAAAAGACCAAACGAGTACAGACGGCTGATTTAGCAGACTCTGAAAAGTGGATTGGGCCCTGTGAAGTTGATGGGAACTTCCCTATTGATTGCAGTTGAGACTGGGTTGGGTCCTGTTAATTTTAGGAGGTTGCTGCATGGACCAGTAATGACAAAAATTGCATCAGAGAATGAGTGGCTTACAGGAATAATAATAAGGAAAATAAAACACCAACAGGAAATAAAGAATGAACATAAAATTGAGTCAATATGAAGGGTGGCACCACACAGACACACTGAAGAAAGTGTTTCTGTTCAAGAAGAGATGTAAGCATGTTTAGAATCAAACACATATGTAAGTACTTGCTTGAAATATGACCTAAAGCTCTACTAACCCAGCAGTATACCAGATTCATTTAACATAAAATGCACATATGAAAAATTACCACAACCTACTCAGAATGAGCTGTTGTTTCCAGGGTTATTCACATGATGCTGTCTCTCCCTCAGACACATTCTAGGACTGGTAAATCTCTCTCTGTGCATGGCTATTGGAAACACAGCAAAATTACTTGTTTGCAAATCAGATTAGATCTCTCATGAGAATAAGATTTCATACGAGTTTGCAAAATCATCCCGTTCTGACTAGGTTAGAAAAGCCTCAAATAAATTTATTATGTGGTAATTTCCTATCATTTCTGAATCTAAGCAAGGACCAGGGACACAGGTAAGCAAACTAATGAAAAGAATTCTACTAAATTCTTATGAAATGGCATTGGAATCTTGCAGAGTAATGGCATGGGATTTGCTGTAGGACATTTCTGGCAAGCCAGTATCTTGAGGCAGGGAATGGTTGCCATTTATTTGTCATTGTTCTTCCTATTCACTCTCCTTATTAAGAGCGTTTTTCCCCTTTGGGACTAAGTTCTTGCTTTACCTTTACTGCTGTGAATCTGGTAAGTTCGTGAAGTTCCTCTGAAGAGAGATACCCAACTCTGTCTATTCAGAATAAACAGATGTTTGAGTGCAATACTCTGTATGAGTTTTTAAGAGTTTCTGAACTCTCCTTCTCTTGACTGGCATGCTCAGCAGTGCTGCAGAAGCCTGTGAATCTTCAGCCTGTTTTAGATCTGTCCTGGAAGAATAGAGCTATTTGTCATTGCCACATTAGAAAATGGCTTGCATGCCTGCATCCTGTGCAATTAGTTTATGAACCCTCTTTTGTTATTTTTGTCATGTATTTCTGTTTTCACTTCTGATGTCTTATGAGTGTTGCTAACACAATTCCTTTCTTCTCCTGCTTTCTTAATCTCAGCTGTGCTGCGATCCTTCAAACAGCTGATGCTGAAGCATTATAAAAGAGGGTGACTTTTGGAATTGACAGAAATTACTATATTGCAGTTTAAAGTGTCAGCATTTTTTTTTGTCCAAAAGTGGTAACTTCCAATTACTGTAAGGTTGCATACAACCAAAGGAATGTCAGGAAAATCAGATTACGGGGATGTGTTTTGTGTAAAATATTCACTAGTTTTCTATAGGAATTTTATATTATGACAAATTACCCCTGTTTAGTTTTTTTTTTTTTACAGGGTTCTTTTTCTTTTTTCTGTTTTTTTTTTTTTGTTTTAGGCAATTTGGGGCCATCGGGTCACGTCTGACTGGAGCTGGATGGGGTGGCTGCACTGTGTCAATGGTGCCTGCTGACAAGCTGAACACTTTCCTAAAAAATGTAAGAAAAGCTTATTACCAAAGCGATGTCCCAAGGTTAGCAGTGGAGAATAACAGGCTGTTTGCTACCAAACCTGGAAGAGGAGCTTTGGTTTTTGTTGAGGCCTAAAGAAAGTAAAAATTTTAAAGAAACTATGTAGGGCATTTAGAACTGGCAGTACTTCCCACGCCGCAGTAAATGAATGCCTTTTCTGGTTTGTATTGTAATGAGCAGTTGCTATTATCAAAATGTATTTCCGAAGAAGCAATTAAAAGAAAACTCTTTGATTATATAGTCCTTCCCCCCCCCCTACTAAAAATATCTTTCAGTATAAACATTGTTTTACAAAACTATTGATAAGGAAAACGATTTGAAATAAAGATGAAGCTTTGTTACAGTGGATGTCTCTTCTGCTTGCTGCCATGACAGTACCTAACAGGCGGAGCAATGAGCCCCCTCGTCGGAGAGCAGGAACCCTCCAGTGTTTGCAGGGCTGGTCAGTGTTTGTTATTTCCTTTGGGTGCTGGATATTTTGTTCCCAATGTCCTGTAAAAATGGAAGATTATGCCGAGTCATTCAAAAAAATTGTAAGGACTCTGCTAAATTTTGGAAGTTTTCTACTGTCCTCAAATAGTATTATTGCCACTGTAATTAGTGATAATATTAGAGGAGCACCTGCAGGGCAAGTAAAACATGAGGAGTACATGATGTTAAGCAGGAAAACTTGTCTTTTAGCTATGTTTCTTGCGTATCTTTGGGGAAGGGTGACTTCTTACAGAAGTTACAACAAAAATGAATGCTATCTGTGAGCTCTGGAGTATGACTGTATACTCCTCTAAGTGAAGGAGCAAATAATGGAGCAAAATTTGGTTTTGAGTTATCCAAACATCACATTTGAATTGTTGAATCCTAACAGTGCTTCTACAACATAGAACATCTGTGTTTTTGTGCAAAACTATTACAAAGGATTAAATAGAATCCACCTCCCTTTTAAAAAAGCAATTTAACTATAGGAGTATTTAAAGAAGTAATGCACTTAGTTGTACTAAGCAGAAGTAAATAGGTACAGCCAAAAGTCGACACTGTTGACAGATTACTGACAGACTTCTATCTCACTCCCACTTCACGCTGCTGACAATCATAGAATCATAATGGTTGGAAAGGACCTCCAGGGTCATCAAGTCCAACCTTTGTCCTAGCATTTCTCAACCACCACACCATATCCTCAAGCTCCACATCTAAATCAAAGACTGCTTTGGGTTGGGAGGGACCTTTAAAGGACAGTCTCAAGGTTGTAACTGCAGTGCACTGGAATCTGCGGTTCTTAACCCATCTCCTTGGTCGGAGAAAGAATTGTGATTGTGGAAAGGTGACTGTACATCAAAACATCCCAAACATGGAAGCCCTGCTTTCAAGTGGAAGATTAGGTCCCTGTGCCCTCTCTCACAGCACACAAAGTTCCACTTTTCTGGTATCTACAAGAAAACTGAAGAGAAGTTTTGCTAGTGTCATAACCCTTGCATCCATAAAAGACATAGATATTATTTGTCCCTGTGCACATTTTTGTGATGCTAAGCACAAGTTAATGTCCAGAAGTCTGCATCAAATTAGAAATTTCCCAGAGGAGATCCTCTGTACGTGACCCATGCTAAACCAGGCCAAAAGCAAATTCTTAGAGGCTACTAATTCTGTGAGAGGACTCTGCCAAATTTGAACACGGCAGACGAACAACAGCCAAGGTGAACTGCCAGATCTTTTCAGGAACCTCAGAGGGGACGTAGAATGGTAATACTATCTGGTAATGCTATCACTAGAGAGGAGTTCTTGTTTCCGACAACCAGGAAAGGTGGAACAGAGAGTGCTGTAGATACAGCAAATCAAGTACTCAAGAGATGAAAATGGTGGGGCCTGACCACAACGGGGAGAGATGAAAAGACAGGATTTGGAAGTAGGACAGGTAAACAGATGGGGAAAGTGAGGAATAAGAAACAGTTAAGAACAAGAGGCAGAATTATAGAAAGGTTCCAATCTCAAAACATTCACAATTACTATCTGTGGAAACTGAGTATCTTGTAACCTATTTGTAATGTACAGCAAATGTGCTGTACGTGCAACTAAGCCTGTAAACACAGGACTCCAAAAATCAACAAACAGTCCGTAAATATCTTCAAGAATTTCCAAGATAACCTTAGAGATTTCAAAACCAAAATAACACCATACTTTTGTTACCGACTGCCTTATTAAATATCCTGTCATAAAAGATGGAGTACACCACAGTATTAGCGGTCCTTTTATTGATAGATTTGCATTCGGTTTAAGTCAGCTGGGATTAATGGAAGCACTAATCAGTGTATGAGCAGAGTAAAGATACATTAGGGCTTTTTCCTTCTTTTGAGTTGAGCATGACACACAAAGTCACGGAATGTTACCAAAAACATGCAGGCGAGTTTCTGGTCTGCAGTACACTTCATCATTTTTCTGTCAATGAATCTTACGAATTACATTCTCCTAAACAAAGGAAAGCAAAACAGAAAACTGGCACAATATAAAAGAATAAACCCAAACTTTCTAAACTTCTGATTTTTTTTTTTTTCTTCCTTATTACTTCTGTGTCTTTCTTTTGCTGAAATCTGCAAACAAAACTGGGACATAATTTTCAATGAAAGACTTACAGTACTCAGTCTATATACATAAAAACAGCACTTGGGCATTTTTATTTACTGACAACCAATATGAAGTAAATGTTTCTTTTTATACAAAAAAAATTGAATGAATCTGTGGTTTTTTTTGGGGGGGGGGGGGGGGGGTGTGTGTTTGCTTTTTAAACCTTTGAAGACATTTTTCTACGTAATGATAGAACCCCCAATAGTCAGAGAATGAGAATGATATACCACCAATGTGTAAGGTAAGCAGCAAGGATAGTAGTAGAATTTTTAACAATAAAGGAAGAAAATTTTGTTTTGGGTGAAGATTTCTGTGTATAAAGCAGCACCTCATAGGCATATTTCCTAAGCAAGTCTTTCCAGAGCTGTATTTTTAATAGCTTTTTCTGACTATGTTTCCAGAAATCTCTTCTGTAGCTACAACAATGCTAAGCTGTATATATACACACATATACACACATCCATGCCCCGTATATATTTTGAAAAACTAATAAAATTAAATGTCAGAATACATGCAGAGGTGATACATCCTGTTAGCATGAGCTATGATTATCAGTGGAGCATGATTGTATTTTATTGTAATGTCTGACTGTAATTCATTCAATGAGCTTGTGCTGTTCTAAACCTTTCCAGAAGGGATTTGGAATGGAGATGCTGTTGGACACCTCAGTGCAGCAGCGTTGCCTGGTGCCACATTAATGCTCTGTATTCTCTTAATCCCACTGACATGTATGACTTCATCCCTGCGTTTGGTGGCTGTGTATCCTGTGTGGAGGAACATGCACCCTGAAGCAGAACAATGGTAATGGGAGGGGATCACGACTGTATAGTTGAAATTTGCTCTCTTGGACACAGTGTGCATACATACAGAGACACATACATATGGCAACCTAATATATAGTAATTACTTACATAACATCTTCAGGAATATTGGTTTCTAGTTAATATGATCTGAATGTCAACTTCTATTTTAGTAACTGCTGTGGTCTTACTCAGTATAATCCTTCTGAAATTCCTCTCTGAGTCCATGTGTCTCCAATAACATCTTGATACATTGGAGCAACTGCTGTGCTAGTTTCAATCAAATAAGAGATTTGTATTTTTTTCACTTAACTACGAAGTTTATTTGTGTGCAAATCCCAGTCAGATATAGTTAGACAAAGATACAGCTGGAACAACATTCACAAGAGCTATATCTTGTTCTGAAAAAAAAAAAAATAAAAGAAAGATATTTTGCAAATCATAGCTGTTCCAGGCAGGATGGAAGCAGCACTTTCTGACTCTTGTGATTATATGCTTCAGCAAGAACAATTAATGCTGTGGAACGACTTATACTGCAAAATAAAGCATGAAAACCAGAATGGCAAGGCTTACTGTGACAAAACCTGTGACTTGTGCAGCACTCTGTTCAATGTGAAATGCTCACCTTGAGATGGAAGGCTAGGTATTGGTTCACGGTACGGTAAGAAGTACAACAGGGAACGTGTAACTGTAATTGAAGATTGCTCCCAGTGACATAGCCATGGTTGACAGATTTCTCCAGAACACGCTGGCTTGGCTGAGACAGCACTGCCAAGCAAGACTGCTGTCACACCTGTCCTACCTCAGCTCTTCATTGAGCACTCTAAGTTACATTAACCCATAAAATAGACACAAAAGATTAATTCTGCTCTTGATCTTGTCTCTTACACGCTTACTCCTGCTTTTGCACTTGTGTCACAAGTAATTATCTGCAAGATACGGCATCACAGCCTCCGATAACCACGCTGCATTTCCTAGGACACAGCCTCTGCCAGAGTGCTGCTGGTGGACAGTACCTCAGCTTCTCTGTTATCTCCTGTGTCAGTGGGACTGCAATACTCAGCCTGACTGAGGCAGTAGACCCAAGCCCTAATTGACAGATTGGGAGCTGCTGATTCATTTTTCCTCAGGTGAGCTATGATTGTTTTACCAGTAAAACCTGTAGGTGAGCATTTTCTGGAGCCCCTGAAGACTGCAGACTTGGTCACCGAGTTCAGCAGAGAGTGGATTTTCCCCCAGCCCATACTCCCTAGCAAACAGTTCACTCAGTCGGATAACACAGAGTGGGAGCTTGCACATAAAACTGATGTGCCCAAAATCTCATGTGTGGCTAAGGCACTCGTGCCAAATTCATCATATGTATAAGGCTTACTAATGGAAACTCTGCAGAGTAAAAAATGTTGAAGCTAATCAGATGAGACAACACTAAGGAGCTTTCAGAATTAACTGACCAATAAAACATTTGAGATGGATTTCCAACAGCAGTGGTTCCTGCAAAAGCAGCAAATTGGATGAGGATTTATACAAAAGCATTCGGTACAATAACTGGATTTTAAGTCTAATGCATTTAGAGACTTGCTATTATCTCCTAAGCACTACTTAGTTGGGCAAAATTATACATTAATATTAGAAGGACAAAAAAAACCTCCTCTCCCCACAAAAGCATGTCTTTCTGCACTTGGCACGTGAGGCTCAAATAACTCTATAAAGATTAGATGTACTTCAAACTGAAACGCACTAGTGCCCAAGCAGCTGTCTTCTTTCCAGACAAGCTGTGTGTGATTTGGGGTGGGAATAAAAATATGTTCTATTAGTCAATGATCAAGCCAGATGTGTGGGTTGGCTTTTTTTGAAAGCCAAATTAATTTTTCAAGAGACACTGGAACAGGTTTGTATGAAACTGTTAAGCAGCTCCTGAAGATTATAAAGGCCTTATTTTTTGCCAGTTTTCTACATTTTCTGATTTCTTATCTGTCCCTCATGTGACAAGTAAATATATTTATTTTTGTTGGCTATGCTGTTCTTCAAGTTGACTTCAAGCAGGATTTTTTTAGATAGACTTGTATTTACCAATTATCAACAGAATTAAATTGTTCTGATTAAATACTGAAGAGTTTTCTACTGGTTTTTTCCACAGTGAACACTGTTTCTTGTAACCATTTCCTTCCTATGCAGGCTTCTGTCTAGAGAAGAATTAAGACAATGATTTTACCAGAAGACCCTATCCTTGAGGAAGAATTCAGTGAGCCACTTTTAAGCAGCAACAGCAGCTGCAAGAATAATAATATTTTTAATGAAGGTCTGAGCCTAATTTTATGTCAAAAACATAAATCTCTAACTTCCATAGCTGAATTAAAAAGTCTAACACAAAACAGGAGCTAAAATCAGAACCAAAAGTGTCTAGCAAGGATCCGCAGAACTTCTGTCGCACAAAGCTGAAGTTCCATAGCTGAATCTTAAAATTAATCAGAGCCAAATACTATCCATGAATGGAAAGATTTGGGGACAAAGGGTTAAAGATCAATAATAAAACACATATTATGTTGGTTTGAAAGTTAGTTATGGTCAGGCCTGCACGCTAAGAATATAACCAGTTAAATTCCTGAGAGTTCTTGCTACAGGAAATCTACCGATAGCAGCAGCAGAAGAGATGATGAGCTTTCAAAAACCTTGGGTTTTTTGTTTTTTTTTTTTTGTTTTGTTTTGGGGTCTTTTTTGGCTTTTGGGGTTGGTTTCTTTTTTGTCTCTTCAGAAGACCATTTGAGAGAGTGAGAGGAGGCCTGGGCAGCTTTTGTTACTGAAGATCTATAACCTGATGATGGCCAATGGGGAGAGAGAGGGAAATGTGGGAAATGATTTTCAATACTTCCTCTAGAGGGAATAGCATGGCTGGTGTAAGCTGCTGCAAGGAGCAGACTCACAGGCCTCTCGCTATTGCTGTTGAAAAACTCTAAAATTTATTGTCTTGTCTGAAATTCACAAAATATTTAGCTTTCTTGAGTACGAGATTTCAGGAGTTTGCCTTCACAAAAAAAGCTAATTCATGATAAAACAGTCAAATGAATAAGATTTTATTGAAAATATAATGATTTGTGGGATTTCTTAGTATTAATTATCCTAAACTAGCAGCCTCTTGCACAAAATCTGCTATTGGTGACCTTCATTCTCCCTGTCTTAGCTGTTCTTATTCAACAAGAAAAATATGGTCAGATCCTCTGCAAGTGAGGACACAACTATGCCAAGAGATGCACAGCAGCTACTACTTGTGTTAGGGGCCTTGAGACGTTGATGTTCCATCGCCACGGAAATGGCAGTGGCTTTGTAAGCTCTTTCAAACGAGCCTAAGGGACTGAGTTAGAGTCTGAATCTCAACTCTCTGCTTTAGCTCCACTAAAGAGATTTATTTTATTTCTACGTAGGTGGTCTCTTATTTCTAAATGCAATTAGCATACAGTTGGTGCCTGATGGTTTTATTTATTTTTGAAAGTGCCGACTACTGGACTTGCTTTCATAGCTTTAGAGTTTCCAGAATTGAGTTTTGTGCTCCACAAGCCTATTTTCAGGAAATATTTTGTAAGAAGGATGATATTTTGAATGCTACTTTTATGGCTGAAAAGGCTTCTCCCTTTTTACTCCCTTTGTCTGTTCATTAGAAGCCATCTTTAATTCCTAGATGTGTTTTTTAGAGATAATCTCCTTTCCTTTGACATATATATCCCTACAAAAAACCCCAACCAACCAAAGAAAACCCAAACACAACCAGACCCCCAAAAAACACCAACAAACAACAAATCCCCAAACCAAACAAACCATATTCAAAATGCTTTAAGTCTTTGGATGAATCTGTGTGTTTATTTTACGAGATTCTATGCTGTGTAAGGTTCTGTGTGGTGCGTTGAAACTCAGTTATTTGCCCATTTTTATGTTCTCTAGGCAGTTCCTGACATGTTCATTAGCTGCCTTTTGCTCAACACATAAATGCATTAAAAAAAAAATCCATCTTGCTCAGTTTTAGCTGTAAAATGAAAAGAAGGCTTTTATGCTTTTAATCAAACTATGAAAAGTTTCAGCAACCTGGTTTTTTGAGGATGTTGTAGATGAGTGCTACGTAGTGTTGCCAGCTTTCAAGTTTTATTACAGTCTTGCTTTTTGTGATTCATGAATTGATAATTCGAACTCTCCAAAAAGAAAATGGAACGTTTTTGAAGATCAACATCATGCATATTGCAAATTACAATAAACATGTCAGCAAAAGTGGATATACTAACAGTTTATGGTGGCTAATTTGCTAATTTATTCTCTTTATAGAAACGGACAAATTATGACCGCCCATTGTGGTCACATTAAAGGGAGAATGGTGTGGAAATTTCTGTTCTCAATAAACCCATAAAGAAGTGGACAGAGCTTATTTTTAGACAGAACTCTGCTCATAATGTGAACAGTCACCTAAAAAAATCTGCTAAGAAAATCATGATCTGTTTCACAAGAAGTCTAAAGTTTTCTTTTTATCCCATTAGTCTGCCTAATAGCAAGTTTTACAGTTTTTTTCCTTGCAAAGTTCATAAAAACAATATGACAAACATAAAAATACCACACTGAAAGCTGGGAAAAAAAAACCCAACAGAGTTTTCCATTCTTCTATATGATGTTGTGAAATTTGTTGAAGTTAAACTACTGTACACAGAATCGTGACACCTGAATGCACTGAGTAAGAGTTTACCTGTTGCAACCAAAGCTGCTGAGATCTAACAATATTCTTCATAAGCAATTCTGAATGCTCTATACTGAAAAGCATTAGCAAACTAGTTTTTCTTTAATGGATTCTGTGAAAACAATATACAGATGATCAAAATTTGAAGAATTCCCATCAGAAAATGTTTCAATTCAAGTAATTCTTCATTAAGTCCTCCAAAAACAGTCTAGTTAGAGCAATTTTATATACACCAGGAAAAGAACCAAACAATCTGGGAAATCCTTCCTTCTGAAACGCCTTTGTTTAAGATACAAACATGACGGGCTCCGAGTATGTGTATGCTCAGTAATGCGTACTACACAACACATAAATGCTCTCTACATTTGGAAAGACACATGGCAGACAAAAAAAATGTCCACATTCAGAAAGAGTCTAAACTTCCTCCAGATTTATAGATGTTTGGATCCAAAAAGTACAGTTCAGGGCCATAACAGAACCAAGTCAATATATTAAGTGAGAAACCAGATAGAATGAAAGTTTCATTTCATTTTGTGAGGTTTGATTTACATTTCTCATTCAGCCTTATCCCCCCAAAATGTAACAGAAATAAAAGAAAATAACCAAGCTGAAGTACAGTCTCTCTTAAGACGCTTTAAATCATACATTAGGTTAAAGGGTAACAGGACAAAGGACCAATCAAATCTTTTTTCTGTATTTCTTAGTTTCTCTCTTTTAGACAAACCACTTGCTGAGATTGTCTGCATTACTGTGGTCTGCCTCAGTCTAGAAAAGAGAAAACTCTCCCAGCTATTGTGGATCACAGCAGAAAAAGGAAACAAAATAAAGACTTTAGTAATGCATTCTTCTGGTTTAAACAATCTTGGCAAAAAGTTCTGAGGAAAGGTTTTTAAACACAATACAGGTTGGGAGTCAAAAAGGTTGTTTGTAAACTACAGTACAATTAGTCCCGCAATTCAAAGAATATGACACAGCGTTATCTGTTTCATGTGTCTTAAGATAGCAGGAAACCAAAGGTCTTTAGCCACCAGCATCTGAAAAGCACATGCTCGCACTCTGGATCTGAACTGATACAAGAGGACTGTAAAAACAGGAGAAATGTCAGTGAAGGATGTTATTAAACTGAGTGAAAATCATCATGGAGCAGACCATGAATTTCTTTATCCGTATTAAAAAATATTCATGGTAAAAAAACCCAAACCAAACCAACCAACAAAAAAACCCCAAACCAAACAAACCCCCAAAAACAAAACCAAAAATCAACTTAAGTTCAAGAAAATCCCACAATGTGGTATTCTAGATAATGGTGATATCAGCATAAGAAGGGGTCAGAATCTCTAAGGAAGACCAATGGCAATGATCTAATGCTACGGGAGATTATTCTCCATTTCAAGCAGGAAAACTGGATACTACAACAGTCACAAGACCTTGGCATGGATTATTCTGAAATCAATGCAGCATTTCAGGGACAGTATTTAAAAATAATAATAATTAAAACCAAATCAGAAGCGTGTGATAGAGTTTTATCAAGAGAGACCCTAGCGAATCCCTTTTCAACTACAGTTCACCATATTCATACTGTTACCTTATTCTAATTAATTCTTATCTAAAACTCAAGTGTTTCCATTTTGTGAACACTGAAAGCACTAAAATATGGTAGAAAGGAGAGCTCAAAAAGAAAATAATTATGTAAACCATGTAAAAACATCCCAGCACAAATACAGGCTATAAAAGGAAGAGTCCAACATAAATGCAGCTGTATTCAAAGCCACTGGCAGTGAAATATATATAACAGAAACTCAAAGATTACATTTATGTCTGATTTAAAAAAAACCCCAACCAAACAACAAAATCACACCTAAAATTACTGCAACTGGTACTGCAGATACACATCACACTTTTAGGGAAAAGTTAATAATCCAAGTTTCCCCTTAGTACATTTTCCACAAGTTTTCCAGACAAAAGTGCTATGCAAAGAGATTTCACTGCAGATAATGAATCAGTGATGAAAAATGTTGCTGTGAAGCTTATTTAACCCGCTTTCTGTAGTTTGAAAGATTAAATTACATTATTGGGAGCATACTGATCTGTCGATTCATTGGGAATTAGACAACATCTTAGTAAAGAAGCGATACAACACAAATCCTTATGTCTGCCTAGCTCAGGTGTTGATAAACTAATACCATTAATAATGCTGGATTCCTATGGTGGTAGAAAGTATCAGAGAATGGTAGGGGTTGGAAGGGACCTCTGGAGATCATCGAGTCCAACCCCCCTGCCAATGCAGGAACACCCAGGGCAGCCCACACAGGAACAGATCCAGGTGGGTCTTGAAAGTCTCCAGAGAAGGAGACTCCCCAACCTCTCTGGGCAGCCTGTTCCAGGGCTCTGTCACTCTCACAGTGAAGAAGTTTCTCCTCATGTTGAGGTGGAACTTCCTCTGTTTCACCAAGTAGGGAGTAAATATCCAGTCTCACAAGCCTGACGTCCTCCTGCCTGCCTGTCCCTACCCCACCTGCTTAATGAGGTGAAAAATAATCTGTAAAACACGGGCATGAGAGGATTCAGCTTTGTGCCGGAGCAGGAAGCAGGCTGCTGGGATTCTGCTCGTGCCCCAGCCAGAAACACTGGACTGCATGGAGTGCACACACTGCAAGCATGAGCCTTATGGTCTCCAAAGTGCCTCCTGTAATTTTTTGTTAGAGTAACAAATGAGTACAACAATCCCTGGACAGATGGAGTACGTAAGCAGAATGTCCTGACGTTTTTAGGTAGGAGCCTCACGTCCATTCAGGAAAGCTGTACAAGAAAGTTGCTCACTTCTTGAAGATCTTGAAACAAACAAAAAAAGAGTTCTAACTTGAGTTTTACAGTAAGCTGTCAGGAACTCATGAAGACAAAGCCAGATCTTAACTGGGCAAGTACCTCGTAGCCACAGGTTATAAAGCAGACGCAGATGTACAAAACTATTGAGACAGGAAAACAAAAGTTTGGAAGAACAGTAAGAAAAGCTTTACATTTTTGCATAACAGGAAATCCACTGAACAAAAAAGAATTACAAATAACCACTAACATGCCTCATTTGCCTTAAAGAAATACAAAAGCTCCTAAAATGAGAAATAACATCATTGAACAAGAACCACAAAGTGAAGAATTTTATTTCAAAAAAATGTCTTTGAACACAGCAGCTCAGTGCACAGAGAAGATGATGGAGTTGGAGACAAAGAACTGCTAAAATAGAACTGAAATTAAAGCCAGGATGAAATAACCTCCTGAAGTTCTGATGCTGGCAGACAACCACCATTCAAAGAAAAGTTTTCCAGCAATAACAATTATCCCATAGGGCTTCAAAACAATCTACATGCTCACAAGAATACATGTGAGAATAATGTTCTAAGCTGATGAAAAATAGCAGAAGTGGGAAGGAGGTACCAGGCACTTCCAGATCAGTTAATTTGAATTCTTAGAAAGACGTTGGAGTACAAATGGGAAGAAAGGTTACTTCATGCTGAGATACACTGGTTCACGGGCGAACATCTACTCCAGGAGTCTGCAGGTCATGAATTTTCTTTTTGCCTTAGTAGTAGACACAGATGAAGTAGCATCATCCTACACCTTTTTCTAGCCCTGCAGTGTGCACAGTCATAGGGATACTGTGCATTTTCTTCACAGTTTCAGAAGCATTTAAAGGAGACGTAGGAAAAAAAGAGGAAAAGAACTGAACAGTGATTGTATGTTTGGGCAACAGAGGTAAAATCTGTAGTTACTGGAAAATACTCTTATTTTTTATAATTTTTTTTTCTTTTTCTACTTCCTTTGCGTTGCTTTCTTTACTTGCCCTTTTCAGAGGGGCAGAACTGAGGAGACAGCACTCCCCTCCAGAGGCTCAATAATAATTCCAAAGTGTGCATGAGAATTCTCTTATCACAGCAATGATTCCAGGAGTACAAATGAGGCATTGGAGTCAAGCACAGAGCTTCAGAAAAACGTGAAGAAAAGAATTTTGACTGCCTCATAGCAATTCTTTCTATGGCTTATAACCATTCTCTCTGCAGAGATGCACACAGTCACATGTCTCAGCAATAAAGCCAACCAAAAATATTGTTGAAAAGGCTTGTTTTTCCAGACATAGGTCAGTACTTTCCAAAACCAATGAGCATAGAAGCACTTTAGCCCCAAGATATGAATTCTGGGAAGAAAATTGATAAAGTAATGTCCTGACCCAGACTGAATTACAATCTAACCTTGTTCCCACCGTGGTGTTCAGAGGCATGCTATCTGGGAATAACAGATGTGTGCTGTATGAAAGTCTCCCACTACATGCTGAAGAGGCAGGAAAAAAAACCACAAACAAACAAAAAAACCACAAACCCACAAAAAAAAAAAAACCCAAAAAAAAAAAAAAACAACAAAAAAAAAAAAAAAAACCCTCACTTGCATAGAAACGTGCAAGAAGACAAGGGCCTGAAAGACTGATTGATAGAAGCAACCAATTTTGATGTCACTGGTGCAGAGCACCTTAGAGAAAAACAGGAGATGGAGAACTCCTCTGAGGGGGTACCGAGGGAAAAAGATATATTGCTTATTAAAATCAGGAGTGATCCCAAATCCTTGTGGTGCTCTCTTGCCATGAAGTAGCATTCTCCTTGGAAATAATAAAGTGGTCAGAACGGAACAGGATTGGTTACTAACAAAACGATGCTAAAGAAAAGCTACTGTCATCAAAGACAATGCCATATGATCAGAGGGAAAATAGGATGCCAAAGGATGTGAACGATTTCGCCTCCTACATTGATCCCTCAAGTATTCCTGAGCAAGACAAGGAGCAGCAGTATCCAGCCCAGTTTGCTAACCCAGTGAGAACAGTGGGGGAGAAGTCACATCAGAACACGGCTGAGCCCTGCAGCCTGACAAGTCAGTAACAAGGTCTTTGTTGACAAGATTGGAGTACAATTTGCATTATTGAGTATCTGTCAGAAAGAGGAAGGAGTGCAGGGTTACCACTGGTAAGTCTTTCCTCTGTTGTAACCACCAAGCTCAGTGGCACTGCCATGAAAGCACCGTAAGAACTCACGCTTTAAATGCATTTCAATATTTCCTGAATTGCTGGCTCTGTCTCTGATAACTTCATGACTACAACTGGGTGGAAAGAAGAACATGCATGTCTGAAAGCTGATGGTTTCCAAATTACATCATTACATTAATTAAGTTAATTACAAATTACATTAATTAAAGTACTGCTGCTTCCCACAGACTCCTCTCATTTCTGTTACACATGAACACCAGGTGCTCAAATCACTGAGAGATTTAAATTTAACAAGATGGTCAGCATGTCAACAGGACTTTTTAAAACTCCTATGACCTTACCCATCAATCCTTATGAGCAATGCAAAAAGAATAGCTCTTCCTTTTACATTCCTCCACAGTAAGTCCAGAAACCATTTAAACAGATGAGTTAAGGAAGTCTTAATCAAGAATACCCAGGACTAGACAAATCTTGATTTTGACAAGCTTCTCATCAACAAAATTAACATTCATTTACAGTCCACTGATGGATAGTTTAATTTAAGGCACACTATACCCCAAAGAACCTTTTTATTGCTGACAGTAATACTTGGATTAGAATTAGCACAGCATGATTTTTAAATCCCAAATTGAGTCTGAAGAGAAGACAGTTAAAAAAGGGTTGGTGTTTTTACTTGCAAACCGAGCAAACTTGATCTGGAAGTCATTAACAGATAATAAACATAACCTTCCCCCACTCACTCCCAAGATGCCATCTCTACAGTCACTTTTCAGAACACAGTTGTATTTTTACAACATGTCACCCTACAGAGAAGAGCCTCACAGGCTTTCATTTTATCTGATTTCTCCCTTACTGCTAAGGAATTAATGCCTTCTCTTCAACGGGCCTCAGCTCCTAACAAGGAGAAACAAGTGGAGTGAAAGGAGAAGGAAAAGTCAGTTTGTTTAGTGAAATATGTTACTAAATTCTCTTTAGGATGACAAAAGTAATGCTGAAAAGAAAGCAAAAAATTACAGCAGGTCAACTTCAAAGTGTGCTGCAACGATCAGCCTTAAACAGACAGCTAACATAGCTAGCCCACTATCTAATAGACTCACAGATAAGGAAGAGACCAGGCACTACTTCTCATTTAAATTATATAAATTAACTATTCTGTTAACCGCTGCAAGATATCTAACTCAATGCCTCAAATTTGTGAAAGCTCTTTACTGCCATGGTAACATGGGAAAAACGAGACCAACTTTTGTCACTAAAATGAGAAAGACCCCTTCTGATAACCTGAACAGAGACACTACTTTTATGCAGCGTTGCTGTGTGAAGTGCTGTAGCTTCTAACTTTTGAAGTCACCTCTTCCAGGTGTACAAGAATCGCAAAAATAATTTTCAAATGATGGCCACAATTTAAAAAGAAACAGGAGATCTCCGTAGGAGTAGTACTTTTGCCATACTGGGCCAGAGATGTGAGGTAAGGTTTCTGGGGAAGAGAACCTGTTTTACCACATTAAGATCCACGAGCTTTTAGGTTGTCCCTGAAGAGAGATGAAGAGCTTTCCTCGCTGTGTAAGGGACTCAAACTAGACATGGTACAAACATCATGTCACCTGCTTCTCCAGTTTGAAATTATCTACATTACTGGTCCCAAGAGCCTCAGAGAAAGATGGATTTGATAAAAGAAGAAAGGAAGATTAAAGGGAAAGACATTCAATACTGAAGGGACTAAGCACAGGACAAATAAACCACAACACAAGATGTCAGACAGGGATGAGACGTTCAAAATCATATGTTCAAGAAAAGGTCAATGATAGAAGGATATTTCAAAATATGACCAACACATCATTCTAACACCACCACAAAAGAACAACTTTGACAACCATCAGATACCACTTAATTCCTCTGAATCTTCTAAAATCTTGATGAGGAAAAAAAAAAGAATAGAGAAAAAAATGGCTAAGCAAGGCTGTGGAACTAAGGCGTGCAGGCTGTGAGTATGAGTGCAATTAGATAATTAAAAAAAAATTAAGAAAATTTGCTATCAGTTCCTTCTTATTTAAATATAGAATCTATAGATTAGGTTTTCTGCTCATCACTGGATAGGAAAACTTTAAAAATAAAAAGGAACATACTGAGAGCTTGTATGACTGAAAGTCACCAGCTAAGTGCTGCATCTGCTTTACTACACTTGAAAGTCTGATTTCTCTCCATAGAAAAAGGGACATATCTGGATCTTTTCCTGTTATAACAGAAGAATACAAGAATAGCTGTACTCAGACAAACCAAAGGTACACAGAGTGCAGTATCCCATTTCCAGCTCTGACCATCAAAACATCAGATGCCTAAAGATTAAGAACGTGGCAAGCATGTAGTGATATTTCCACAGAAATCTCTCTCGGCCACAAGCATTCTGTGGCTCAGGAACCAGAGGTAGTTTCTCTATTTAATAACTCTGTACAAGTTTTTTTTCTAATTAATTCAGTAATCTTTGAAACTTTTTAAAATTTAGTATCTACAGTGTCCTTTCATGCTTATTGTATTTCAGTTTAATTTGGTATTTTGCTAGTCTTGTTTGCTTTAAAATTAGGAAATAATCAGAGTACTTCTTGTAACATCTAAATCTTGCAATAGACAGCTGAAGATTTTTGTATATTAAGACATCTTTCAAACAGAAAGCTCTTCTCTAAAAATGTCCTCTGGCAGAAGGAACCGAGATTCCTTTTCCTGATTCTGCTTACTTAATATTCCCAAAATACTGGATAAGAATTTCTATTTTCTGGATTCAATATTTTCAAGTTCTTCTACTACAACCAAAGCTTTTAATAGCAGTTTTGTCCAATATTTTAAAATTAGAATATATTGTTCTGAAAGATGATTTTTCAACACTCTTTGACCAGAGTGTGATGAAGATCAGCTGCTCTCCCCACCTTTTTAAAAATCACTGTAAAAAAAAAAAAGAGCTTGTCTGCAGACCAAGATGCACAACTGTTAAATCACACCTCACTTATTTCAGCCCTTAAATAAAGCAATCACATCTCACTTAGCAAACAAAACAAATAGTTTAGAGGTTAAAGTAAACAGCTTTCCTTAGTAGCTATTCACTCTGAGGCACTGTCATTAAATAGCAATTTAAAGTCTACTCTTCTCGGTAGCTCTAGTGGGTGGAAAAGAGGCAGAAAGGGCAAACGAACTGGATCAGAAGAGCAGAGCAGCTCTGATCCACATCCATTTCTCGGGATTCACCTAGACCTGTTCCTAGCAGAACTATTCCTTCATTGGGATTGTTAGCTTTATGCAGGTGTTCTTTAAAATGTCAAACATTCTCCATTCTAAGAAAACTAGAGAAGAAGTTACAGAGATATGCATCATCCTGAAAAAAAAGGCCACTTAACGGAGTGACAAACTAGTCAGCTGCTCACGGGATATAGACATGATCAGTGTCTGGACTGGCATGCAGGTAGGATCAATTAACTAGTAATAAAATAACATCTGAATGTCCTGTTGCAAGCCAACTGCCATAATGTCATGTTTTCTTGCTGCTAACACTGCTGTCCAGACTTCTGCTTCTCCAGAAACAATATGGCTCCTGCCAGTCGAAAAATTTATTCCCTTTTTTCCTTTTTCCTTTTTTCCCCACCTTGATTACTTTATTTCTCAGAAGCCAAATTTTACTGTACAGGACGTAATGAGTTCTTAAAAAGCACCTGGAGTTAAGTGATCACCTTGGTCCTTGAAAACAATTTTGCCTTCTGGCAAGTACAGGAAGTCTTTCACCCTGGGTTATTTTAGGTGTGCCACGTCATAGTGGAACAGCTACTGCACTACTTACAAGTGGAGAGTGGTTTCAAGAAGAGGGGTCTATAAATCTAAAGTTTTCAGAGACCAATGCAAAGTATGTGCTGCGAATGACAAATTACATCACATGAGCAATATATCCTCCTTACTTCATGACTGACAGTCTAAGTAGCCACGTATTAGTGGTTATCAATCCTTTCATCGCACCAGAAGTGTCAGCAGTAACCAGAAATGCATATAAAGTTTGTAGTTAGCACTCAGTACTTTGGATCAGCTGCCTCTGGTGAGTGAGCAATTGGGAGCTCATGTGCTTTCAATATTATTACTTTTATATCACCTGCAGTGTTATCTCCCATACCCAATTAGGAAATAGTATGGAAACTAGCCAAGCAGCACTAACAAAATATGGCAGCAACAGTAAGAACTTAAAACAAAGCCAATTGTCTTTCTTGATATCCTACCCATATCTTATCTCACCAATACCTTAATGTGCAGTGGGAAGGCATGAAGAGTTGTGTTGCTAGCTGAACGACCTGAAAGTGTCTTGAGTAATATTCAGAATAGATGAAGAGAAGACAAGCAGGCCACCCAGAAAGACCGAACATCATGACCGGCCCCGGAATATTTTTGTCTTTTGCAGCGCAAGGTAATAATTGGATCAGAGTTTGGCTTGAACATCTGCTGCTGGTTGAGATCTCTGACTGGCTTTTCCAGCTTCAACCTGTGATACATTTTGAACATTATTAATTCCCATGACCTAGTGTCAAAGCCTGATAGAGAAAGTTATCTGTTTGCATATCTTCCAGTATTTAATATCTGTTCTGGGTAGAAACAGCTGGAAACAATATCACATTTGGTACAATAAATTTTCAGAGGAATTTGTTGAAAATGCCTCCTATCTAGACTTAAAAATTGAAGGTGTGCAAAGGGAAAGCCACATGAGCAAACTGCTCAAGATGAGTACCTAATTGGGTTATACAGGACATGTTCAGACACCTGACACCTTAAAAACTCATATGGAAGTCTAGGTATAATTTTATCCCAAATTCTGAATCCAAATTTTCTCAGTTAAAATGAAGTAGAGTCAGATTATCTTAGGCTGCGGATGGATTCTGAAATACCTCTTCATGCGCAGCTGCCATCGATTTCAGGAGATGCTTAGCATGCAAAAAACTTAGAATGTACTCTGAGCCTGCTCTAGTATCATGCACAAATTGTACTATATAATCTTTTACTCTGCTGGGGTATTTTTCCAGCTTAAATGAAAGCTTTTAACTCTTAAAAAATGGTTTTGATTAGTCTGATTTAAAAAACAGAGTATCTAGACTATCATTACTTACTGTAGCATGCCATGAAGTACCCACAAATCAAAGTAAGAGATGAAGAATTATTAACAACTTAAAATCAGGCTTTATTTATAATTACCTAGTCAAAAAAGCACAACACAATTTTGATGGGTCCCATCCCCTGCCCTCTAATAAGGTAAATGATGGTGGGATGCACATCTAGGAAATTCCACTAGTAGTGTGTGCAGTCAGAGAGATGAAATGGTGGATGAATGCTTCCAGAACTTTTCTGAGCAGTATTTGTTGGAAGAAGAAAAATAATTAAAAAAACCCCAAAAAAACCTACACCAAAACAAACAAAAAACACACTATTTTCAGCTAGGGACCTTTAAAAAATATATATATTTCAATAATCTAGAGCAGCAGATTTTAGGGCATGGAAGTGGACTTGGGTCACAGTGAAAATAATTTTGCTGTCTTTTTTTTAATTGGCCACCAAATGATCTATATAAAGTTTTTTTGCATATTTTTGCACATGTATCCCTGTAACTAACAGCAGGAACAGCATTGGCAAGAAAAAGCTGATGCATTTTTAACCTGGTGGCAAACTTTTTTATATATGAGTCTTGAAAAATGGTGTCACAGTTCAGGGTCAGGGCAGCCCGCTAGACCTATAACAGACACTCTCTGCTAACACCCCTCCTCCACAAAAAGGAAAAGAAAGGGAATAAAGGAGAGAGACTCAGTGATTAGAAAAAGAAAGTAGAACAGCTTTAATGAAAATAAAAATAATAATCATAAAACCAGAATATATACAAACATACACAAAAGCAGTACTGAACCCCAACGCCCCGATGGCAGTTATGTCACTGTCACCACTGACACTGTGCAGCGTGCACCAGGAAATTCCCAGCCTGGGCCCAGCAGCAGGCAGGAACCATGTTCAGGAGCTGGATTCTGGTACTGGATTCAAGAACAGGCAGATCAAGAGCAAAGGCAGAATGGACAGATGCCGGCCAATGAAGAAGTGAGCAAGACAGTGGAAGAAGAGCCAAGCAGAGCAAGACCCTCCTGATCCCTCATCTTACACCAAATATGCCGTATATGGGCTGGAATCCCTCCTTGGTCAGTTTGGGGTCACCCATCCTGTCCACTCCTCCCTGCAGGTGCAGCCTTTCCCTTTCTGCACCCCCCAATGTGGTGCACAAGAGCCAACAGTGGCCTTGGTCTGCACCCCAACCCTTGGCAGTAACTCTAACCATGGGGTGTTATCACTGCCAGAAGCAGACACTGCCTGTGAGAACAGGCTGCTAACTACAGACAGTGAGAAGAGCTGACTTGAAAAGTAAAATCACGGAGCAGAATTAGTTCTGTTCTCACTCAAGCCAGGACAAATGGTTAGTGATATCTTGGTCATTCAAATATGCCTTCGTGCAAAAAAGCTCACCCGAAAAAAGAGGTATAGAAATTCTGTTCCCCATTACTGCTGTTCAGAATTCAAGATCCTTTTGATTGAAAGAGCAACTTCCAAGAGGCTTTAGGCATTCAACTTCCTTCCATTTTTTCAAGAAATGATGAAACACTGCAAGGCCTTCTATTCTCTGAGGCTATTTGAGGCTTAGAAAGAGGAAGGAACTAAGATTCTGGTTCCAATTATTGCAGTAATTTTGAATGAACAACTATCAGGTGATGAGGACCTGGTAACACTTTAATCTATTACCTGATTTTCAAAGAGAGAAACAGAAAAGAACTGGTGCTGTAGGTGCAACTCAGATATTTCTGAGGTTTATTTTTCTCAGTCAGTGTAAATACCTAAAACTGTTTCTCTCCTGAAAGTGTTTCTTTAAGTCTGGAAAATTTGATCTTCTTTCACAATAACAGAAAGCCTGCTTTATTTTGTCCCTGTCTGCTTGAATACCAGAAGACAGTTTATAATTCCTAATCCTAATAATTAATTATTGCCACTAACAGAGTGATCTAAGTGCTTTTAGGAGATCACCATCAGAGGACACATTTATTAAAAATACACACTCTTAGGATGCATCAGAGTTGAATGTTACAAATTTATTCATATTATTTTGAGGATCTGCCTGTTAAGTTCATATGTAAGTACCTAATGAATACAAACACCAACGTTTGAGGAAAGGTACACGTACTTCTGTATCTATACTACTGGGTGTCATGTCTGAAAATAGCATTAAGTCTTGAATAAAATACTTATCGGACTTGTCTTCAGTGTCCAAATAAATGAAAATCATTGTGATAAAATTAATCAGCTAAGATTTACGTTCCTGCAAAATATAGTATTTCTGTCTGGGAACAATTAGCAGCTTCATTAGTGTAGTTATGCAGTTATTGCTACTTTTAAGTTGAGTAGAAAGTTAGAACCACAGTGCTTCAAAGGTGGACAATAAGCCACAGATCACCCTTTTTTAATGCAAGGCTGCATCCTGCTCTTAATCACCTAAAATACAGAAAAGCTGTGTTTGGTTAATAAAAATATTATTGGTATGAAATGAGGGTTATGAAGGAGAAATGACTTGAGCTTTGCTCTTTATCTCTAGTACTGCTTACTAAATCATACCCTCAATTTATTGATTAGAACACGTGAACTCCCAAAACCTTTTAGCCTAAGATTGTAGTAACAGCAGTGAAGGAAAGAATCCTTGACTCTTTTTAAGTTAATCATGACTGAGAAAGCATTTTGCTATCTGAGCCTCCAAACACCCTGGTTATTGTTGCCCAGAAGGCACTAGAAACGCATTGCCTTTTAAAAAGCAGCATAGTTGCCACACACACAAATGTATTCTCAGAATAGCAAAAAGCTTGAACAGGTGCAGTTGGGCAGGGAATTGCACACCCATGCAGGCACATGGCAGAGGATCTAGCGGGAGTCCAGTGCTGTGACATCAGCCACTCTCCTACAGTTTGAAATTTGATCTCCAAATATTTCATTTACACCTTTATCTGTTTGCAGTTACAAAAAAAAAAAACCAAACCAGAGACTAGGTCTAACTCCCCAACAGACTCATCTGTTCAAGAAGGTGCCAGAATAATTTATCATGGCAAGCATGATCCTGACTGCATCCATACCAGCCCTAGTTCATTTGTAACTCATGGCTAGATTAAAACAACCAGAATAAATAAATAAATAAATACAGCTGCATTAAATAGTCTTTAAACTGAGAGCAAAGACAAAAGTAACATTTTAACTTAAGTTACAAAAGATTTCCCATATTTTGAGATATAGGTTGGAATATGCAACAAATTCTGAATTAACTTGAATTTCCTCAGGTTACGCATGAAAACAATACATTGATTTTAGAAACTCATTCTGTGATAGTGTTTAATTTTAAAACAAGGCTGGCCTGCTCTGAGAGTAGTTAATCAAAAGGGATTGATTTCTGACAGCTGTTATTGTTTGAAAAGTTAATATCTAGGAATTTTGTATTGGTTTGAAAAGGCATCTGTTTCTAGAATGTGTAAAGCTTTGATAACACGGAGATAATTTATCTGCTTTCATTTTGTACAATAAAGCTGCTCTTAATGTTCTTATCTTAGAATATTGGATGTTAAATAGAGTGACTTTATCATGCCATCAGTTTTTAAGCAAAATCATTGAAGTCAGGTGGGTTTTTCTGTTCCAGAACAGAGGAATGATACGATCCAGTATCATCTTACTTATAGTGAGAAAGTGAAAGAAAACTGATGATGTGTAACTGTAAAAAAAAAAGAAGCAGAAAAGACTGTATTATGGCACTGATTTATAAATTGTTTTCCCATTGAAAAGATGAGAAATTATACTTTATAAACTATACCTAAATTTATATTTCATTATATCATGGATTCATTAGAATTTATTAACTTTGTGACTAAATACTTGGAGAAAGTGAGTTCACGCCAAGTAGTTCTTTCAGTCTCTCCTATCCACCCTGCATCTTACTCTTTTATTCAGCAAAATTCCAAATTGGCAATTTTAGCAAACTCACTGTTTCTTGAGCCAAAGGAAGAACTGAACTGGCTTCCATAAATATGACAGTAGCCTCTTCCAGTATAGAAGGTGGAGCTAATCATGTTTAGTGTGGAGGGAGGGGAAGCGTTCTGATACAATTTGGCAAAAAAAGCACCTGCTCTGGTACTGAAGTCAAGGAGATAGTTATGAAAAATTACATGCTTGAGCTGCAACTAGCTAAGCAACATGCTGGGTGGGGTGGAAAAAGTAATTCTCAGAAGTCACAAAAGTTCCACGGCTGCTCATCATTTACTGAGCCTTTATCCCATTCTGGGAATGTATTTTATTTGATAACAGATATACTGTTTCTAAATACGCATACATAGAAAACTGTGTGTTCTTTTGTAAATAGTAGTGGAAAAAGGAAAATTATCATGATGAGGAGTGTAAAACTGTAAAGCAAAATGCACACTCCAAGATACAGCTGAAGAGGTTACTCTCATTCTGAAAGCTCCTGCACTGATGTCACCTGAACTTAACTCCGAGATCTACAGCTACCTCATTTTGTAGCCTTGGAAAATTGATGTCTCTTTTTAATATCTCACTTTCCCCAGCTGCAATCCCAAGTTACAAGGACTTTCTCTGTTATTTCCTCAGAATGACTGTTGGTTGCATATGCCTCTCAGTATAGAGTTTGGAAACTTTTTTCTGAAGAGAACAGCCAGGTTCCAGGAACCCTACACTTACATATTGGGAAGCTTTTTTTGCTTTTTTTTTTTTATTATTTACACAGTTACTCCCAAGTATCCTGAAAGCATTATGCAACTCATGTAGAAGTTCAATTGTGATACCAACAAGAAAAATACTAGAGAAACACACATGAAGTTAGACCACAAAGGATATAGAAATTAAACCAAGGATCTGGAAAGAAAAATTTTGTTTTGATTCAGGGAATAATGTTAACACCAGAAACATTAGCCAATGCACACCACCTATGACTGCATCCCAGGGTGGAAACGTGTTTCACTATCCACAGCTTGAAATTTGCTACTAGGAAAACCTACAAGTGCCAGTCAGACAATAGGGTGATTGTCCATCCCCTTCTTCGGTAGAAACAAAAAATATTTTTTGCCTCATGGAAGTCCTCTTAAGATGGAACATTCTAAAGATGAAATGGTTTATAAAATACAGCTGAAATTCCAAAATTATATAGCATCAAAGTGGAAATAAAAGTCAAACGAATAATTAAATGCTGTTTGTCAAAGTAGCATTTAAGAGAATCTTCCATCTTTCCATTCTTTTTAATTCTGTAGTTCCCCCCTTAGCAAATTATTTCTCAAAGTTTGTTACAAAACCTGTCAGAGAAATATAATAGCTTCACAACACGATGAGGGTTCCAAAGTACTTTTGCATGTAGTAGGTGGTAATATTTCCATTTGTCCACCACCAAAATGTGTCAATGTCTACTAGGAATGTAGCATCAGTTCAAAGGAGAGCAATGAGCAGCACTTAATCTTACAGAGATTCTTTCTTGTAAATGGGTAGTGGAAAATAAAACATTTCCCCAGTTTAAGTAACTCCACGTTTGAAGATAGTGGAACAAAACTATTCAAGACATTGCCAACATGGGGCTGGGATACTATATATACCCTGCACTTGTTCCTGGTTTATTTAAAAATGCAAACCAAAATCTTTAGTGATGAGAGATATTGCAACTTCCCTGCTTTAATCTGTAGTCATTGGATATCCCTGACCTGGTATTCTGACCTCAAGAACGTATTATTTACAGAAGTTCAGACATAGTATTTCAAAAGCTTAGCTCCTCTAAAATTTACATTGCTTTGCTCTGACATTTTATATAATTCACTCTTTTACAGCTACAAGAAAGAATGTTCCAAAGAATGAAATTATGGAAGGGCTAAGGTATTAATCCCTTAATCAGCTGTCTCAAGATAGGAAAGTGAGCTGATAAATTAAGAGCAGTGCTTCTTTGAGAACTAGAAACCTACTGCTAAGTTTAATTTCTATACCTCCTTCATGTTCTCCTACCAAGAACTGGACTTTTAGAATTCCACTAATGGTGGCTGCAGTTGCAGTGCTCTAAAACATAAATACTCCTGTCTAAAAACAGAATTTGCAAAATTCTATTTTTTCTTCTTATTTCAGGCTTTAGCTTTTCCTAAAGCCAGGTTAAACCAGAAAGAAGTAGAGGTCATGAACTCCAACTTTCACTTGGAAGTTTAGTCTCTAAAATAATTAATGTATAACACTGTCATCCTGCCAAGAATGTCACTCCTGATTTGATCATACCAGTATTAAACTTGACCTTCCAATTTAAAATCTGCTACATCTGCTTCAGTAAGAAACTTTGCTGAAACAGAGTCAAGGGAGAAGCAGGACTATATTAAAGCGACAGTTCCAAGAAATAATTTGAAGGCTGAATGGAAGGTTTAGATAAAGAACTCTCAGGGCTCTCTCAATAAATAAGAGTATATTCTCCCCACCTCTCCAAGTTATTTCTAAAGGAGAGTTTCTTTGGATTATTGTGTAAAGTTGTGGAAGCCTAGGCTGCAGATGGTGTCAGAAGGGATATGCTTTAAAGTAAGCGTCAACACAAACATGAATGTAACTAAGATAGGTCCACACTTCAACAAAGCCTTGCCTTGTTGTATAAGGTATTGGAGTCCGATGGCTCGCAAACTCATCTGAAAATGGCAGAGATATCATGTTTCAGCCTTACAGAATTGCTCAAGCACATATATATGCATTCGTCAGGGAAATAGCAGTCTCTCTGCTTTGCTGCTCTCTCAAACTAAGGCAAGAAATACAGAAAACAAGTCCTACCACTTGAAGGTTTTTGGCAACCTATTTGAAATGGCAGGTCTCAGTTTAGCTGCTAGCACACGTTTTTGTAATAAAATAACCAGTGTCACTTCCTGGTGCTCTTACCATGTATGCAGAGTACTGAATCAGCTAACAAAATGAAGAAAAACAAGACAAAGACCTCCAGCCCTATCACCTCTAGATGCAGAACTGCATCAGAGGCAGAACAGGTCTGTGTGTAAACTAGCACCAGGGCTGCTTTACTCAATCTCTGTGCTAACTGATTGCTTCAGTTTCCACAACTGGCAGCCCTGTCCTTTCCATAAGGATGAAAATGCTCAGACGCTTCAGAAAAATACAGAAATTCCTGACAGTTTGAAGCATTCACCTATATGGATGTCAGATATTTCTCTGTTATTAGGACCCAGGGTGCATTTAATCTACAGAAGAGATCAGTTGGCCGACATCATTAACACACTTCTACAAACAGTGGATAAAACAGTTTTAAATTACCAGAAGTTGCATCATTATGGATTATTATTTTAGCATTGTTAGCCTTCTATAATATGATGTTGCTCCCACTGGAATACTGATTAAAATAGGAACCAGATGTGCTTTTCATGACCAGATTGAAAAAGATAAACAACCAGAAAATCAATTCAAATAAGAAAAGATGCCCTGGGGGTGTTTCTCAAAACTGAAGAGGGAGAGTGTATGTATCTTTTAGAGGGGTGGAGTAGAAACTGAAAAACACTCAAAACCAGAACTCTCCTCTTTCACAAAAAAAAAAATCCCTAAGATACAATCTAGTTCTTCAGACACCTATTTTGATTATGTTCTGACGCACCATTATCTTAAAATCGGGCTAATTTAGACTAATTTACATTCAGACCTTAGTGTTTTACAGGAATACCACTTTGGTTTACTGGTCTATAAGTATGATAGGAAGGTTCCAAAACAAAAGTTATCTATCGTCAACTCTTTCAACCCTAAATGGAAGCCTTACCTTCTTGCCAATCCTGATGGGAACTCTTTTTGTGCTAAATGCACATCAGTATCTGCAATCTTGAAGACAGAGTATGACTTGCTGGTACTGTTTTGCAAAGTAGACCAGCTGTTTCTTAAGACGCATTAGAAAAGAGTTGCATTACCGTTCGCCAAGGAACAGGGATCACAAATTAAATTACAGGACCAATACTCAATGCCACAGCTGCTACTGCAGATGTCAGTGTGCACTCCCACCCTTACCCCACAACACCTTTAGGTCTAGGCCAGGAACCAGAGACCATGGCAGGGTGGAAGTCTCCTTTGACAAGCATTTCTCCACTTGTATAGAATTTCACAGAATCACAGAATGTCAGGGGCTGGAAGGGACCTCGAAAGATCACCTAGTTCAACCCCCCTGCCAGAGCAGGATCACCTAGAGCAGGTCACACAGGAACGCATCCAGGAGGGTTTTGAATATCTCCAGAGAAGGAGACTCCACAGCCCCCCTGGGCAGCCTGTTCCAGTGCTGTCACCTTCACAGTGAAAAAATTCCTCCTCATGTTTACACGAAACTTCCTATGCCTCAGTTTCCACCCATTGCCCCTTGTCCTATCATCAGGCAGCACCAAGAAGAGCCTGGCTCCATCCTCCTGGCACTAACCCTTTATATATTTATAAACATTAATGAGGTCACCCCTCAGTCTCCTTTTCTCCAAGCTAAAGAGCCCCAGCTCCCTCAGTCTTTCTTCATAAGAGAGATGCTCCACTCCTTTAATCATCTTTGTGGCTCTGCGCTCAAGCAATTCTATGTCCCTCTTGAATTGGGGGGCCCAGAACTGGACACAGTACTCCAGATGTGGCCTTACCAGGGCAGAGTAGAGGGGCAGAACCTCTCTAGACCTATTAACCACACCCCAGGCTGGCATTGGCCCTCTTGGCCACAAGGGCACATTGCTGGCTCATGGTCAGCCTCCCATCAACTAGGACTCCCAGATCCTTTTCCCCTTTGCTGCCGTCCAACAGGTCAGTCCCCAGCCTCTACTGATGCCTGGGGTTGTTCTTTCCCAGATGCAAGACTCTACACTTGCCCTTGTTGAATTTCATTAAATTTCTCCCTGCCCAGCTCTCCAGCCTGTCCAGGTCTCGCTGAGTGGTAGCACAGCCTGCTGGTGTGTCAGCCACTCCACCCAGTTTGGTGTCATCAGCAAACTTGCTGACAGTGCACTCTGTGCCCTCGTCCAGGTCACTGATGAATATATTGAACAGAACCGGTCCCAGCACTGCCCCCTGTGGGACCCCACTGGTTACAGGCCTCCAACTAGACTCCATCCCACTGACCACAGTTCTCTGGCTTCTTTCCTTCAACCAGTTCCCAATCCACCTCACTACCTGATCATCCAGATCACACTGCCTCAGTTTAGCCGGAAGGATGCTGTGGGAGACATTGTCACATGCCTTACTGAAATCAAGATAAACCACATCCACTGCTCTACAATCATCTATTGACCCTGTTATATCCTCATAAAAGGCTGTCAGGTTGGTCAAACACGACCTCCCCTTGGTAAAACCATGTTGACTGCTCCTAATCACTGATTTATTTAATTGTTTATTTGTAAGTATGCTCTTCTCATTTACCTCCCTTAATTTCAGAAGAGCTAGAGGAGAGACTGGCTTGGTCCTGCTCAGCACCTACTCTAACAACTACCATCCCAATTGCACTAGATCATTTTGCTGCATCTGAGAGTCACTTACAGTGGGAAAAGCATAGGCCACACAAGAAGGCATGCAAAACCTGGCTCGAAATAGCACACCATATAAAGACAGATGAGATAACATATTTCTAGTTTTCATGAACAAACAATTTGGGATATCAGTATCTTATTTTTCTTGTGAATAAAGCTTTGTCACCATGTGGTACAGTAATTAGTCTATCCCTAGAAGTCCTTCACTGCAAACTACCAAAGCCAAAATACATTGAATATTAAATATATTTACATAAAACTTAGAAAGATTCTGTGTAGCACAGCATAATACACATTTGATTTGCCAAATGTTATTTCTCTTAGATATGTTTGAAAAAGCATCAGAGAAAAGGAGGAATTTATATGATAAATTCTTCTCTCTCTCCTTGCACCTGCTATGCTTGAGACACTAGTGCCCATATTTATTACTGAGATGGTTACAAGAGTATTAAGTAAAATTATTTGACTCTGGCATTGAAAGAGAGTACCTTGACTTGACATACCTCTGGAAGCATAAGAAACAGTATTTCATGGACTCACAAAATGCTAGACATTGGAAGGGACCTTGGGGGATCATCGAGTCAACCCCCCTGCCAACGCAAGAACACCGAAGACAGGCCACACAGGAACAGATCCAGGTGGGTCTTGAAAGTCTCCAGAGAAGGAGACTCCACAGCCTCTCTGGGCAGCCTGTTCCAGGGCTCTGTCACTCTCACAGTGAAGAAGTTTTTCCTCATGTTGAGGTGGAACTTCCTGTGTTTCAGCTTGCTACCATTACCTCTCGTCCTGTCACAGGGCACCACTGAAAAGAGACTGGCCCCTTATTCTTGGCACCCACCCTTCAGATATTTGTAAACATTACTAAGATCCCCTCTCAGTCTTCTCTTTTCCAGGCTAAACAGCCCCAGGGCTCTCAGACTTTCCTCATAAGAGAAATGTTCCAGTCCCTTCATCATCTTTGTAGCTCTCCCTTGGACTCTCTCTAGTATTTCCCTGTCCCTCTTGAACTGGGGAGACCAGAACTGAACACAATACTCCAGATGTGGTCTCACTAGTGCAGAGTAGAGAGGGAGGAGAACCTCTTTTGACCTGCTGACCACACTCTTTATGCACCCCAGGATACCATTGGCCTTCTTGGCTGCAAGGGCACATTGCTGTTCCATGGGTAACTTATTGTCCGCCAGGACGCCAAGGTCCTCTCCATGGAGCTGCTTTCCAGAGGGTCTACCCCTAACCTGTACCAGTACATGGTGGTGTTCCTCCCCAGGTGTAAGAGTCTACACTTATCCTTGTTGAACCTCATTAGGTTTGCCTTTGCCCAGCTCTCCAGTCTGTCCATATCTCACTGGATGGCAGCACAGCCTTACGGTGTATCAGCCACTCCTCCCAGTTTCCTATCATGAGAAAACTTGCTGAGGTTACACTCTATGTCTTCATCCAGGTCATTGATGAAGATGTTGAATAAGACTGCACCCAGTACTGACCCCTGGGGACCCACTAGTTACTATTTGTAATAGAATAAATGACAGCTCTGTGCTCTTTTGTAAAACTTTTGTGACTCTACACTTCCTCCTTCTCACACTATAAACTGTAAATCAACAGTTATAACTATCAACTGCTCAAGTATCAGAAGAAGATTAAGATCCCAAAGTCAGTTTGGGAAATGCCAGAATTAACATTGTTCATGTAACCTTACTGCAACTTCTGTGTATGAAGAGATGATCTTTCTTTGTATTATCCCATTCTTTTTTTCCACAGCTTTACAACTAGAGACTCCTATAACAGATATCTTCTTATTGCTTCTGAAGTAATGGCTATCAAAATCACGTTGGTATTGAGGATTACTGATAAAACCTCTTAATAGGAAACCCTAAGAACTGTAACAAGCCCCTGTGTTTCGGACAGTTTAAGAAAGCTGTTTGTTCTTCCATAGGCTTCTCAATCAAGAAAAGGTATAAAAACTTTTACTCACCAACAGGAAGAACTCAGAAGGGCACAGCCCATTCACTCAAGCAGAAAAACTAATCTGTAGTGCAAGATTATAGAATACATGTTAAATTTGATAAACTATTCACCAGGGACTTTTTAGAGACCAAGAATTCATAGCAGGCACTGCCAATGTATTGTTCACATCTAACAATGCTATGAAACAAACTAAATAAACAACGGCATGATCTTCAGAGAGGAATTTTACTGAAATGTGGTTAACTAACAAAAAACTGCATGTCAAAATTCTTTAAAAAAAAAAGCTTTTCAGTAACTTTTCTTAAGTACTTATATCTTCGTATTCTGCGTTTTTCAGTCAACTGGATATAAACCAAAAATAAAATAATAAAAGCTTGTTCATGGCATACTTCAGCAGAGTAGCTGCAGCCCTGGAGCTCATACACCTACTCACCGTGAAAGAAGTTTCCACAAAGCCTTTTGTTTCTGGGAGTAAAAAAGGGTATATTTTGGGGGATGGGGGGGCTGGGTGAGGGTTTTTTTTGTTGTTTGTTTTTTGGTTTCTTTTTGATTTAGAGAGTATCTGGAAAAAAACCACCCTGGTGTATGTATATTTTTGGAATAGATATGAAAAGGAATTTTCAGGGTATTAGTTATTTATGAATCATTTTATGGACTACTTGTGGTCAATAGCATCCCAAATCTCGTTATTTCTACCACCCAAGTGAATAACTAGCATCCTTAGCAACAGCTACTCCTCAAACTTATTTTTCCACACTCATGCCACAGTTTTTCACCCATGACATACAGGGCAAGGCAATCTGTATCATTTAAGTCCTTGAAGCAAAAAAGGTTGTATACATATTGTCTGCTGACAAAGTCAGGTCAAAACAAATTTTCTACTACAGAACAGGTCTCTGGTGCAGTAAAGTACAGCAGAGCCAACAGATATGCAAGAGGTACAAACTAGACAGATGCTGTAGAGGCACTCAGCCCATTATCATAAAAACTGATAAGGAGACGTTACCACTATGCTAGACAAATTCCTATCAGGAAACCAAGTTTTCCCTTCTCTTTTACAGCATTAAAAAGTTATCTGCCATGATTGAGATACAGATCCCTCAGTCCTAGCTTTCCCCCTCCCTTCTTTTTTGCTCTGTCACCTCCCAAATGGACGACATTCCAGCTTCACATAACAGTAATATTTAGGTGTGAGAGGAGAATATCTTCGTTACTTTTGACGAAGACTCTGTTGTAAGTGTGAAAAACTAGCAACTGGCATTAATGTTAAAAAGGTAGAAAATATTTTAGTAATGCCATAGTTATGATAAGCAAAGTAAGCCAGGAGTAAAAAGAGGCAGATCAGAACAATATCAATTTTGATTAAGATCTGTTTCATCAGTTGCTGCCAAAATTCAATCCCTGCTGATGCCACAAGCTAAGGAAATCACCATCTAATGGAGGAACAGCTGCAGCAAGAGACATTTAAACTCTTGCATGTACAGCTGTTCCCAGATAGAAGGGATCACTCCATCAATCTACAGAACTACACGTACAGAGGAGCAGGATGGTGCTATTTACTTGCAGTATAAACTATCTGGTAATCCTCAGTTTAGGCATCTTCAAATTACAGTCGGTTTGAAGTCGATAGTGTCCCATCTTGCCTAAATCTCTTGTGGAGCTCTGAAAGAAACTCTGCTGTTTTGACTTTGTCTCAATTCGCCTTGCTGCTTTAAATGCAAAGGTATTTTGATGTTTTCTTTTCTTCTTTTTGTAATTAGAAAAACTGGCTCACCAGGCTGCGCACACACAAGATGCCTCAGAAATGGTGCTAATGTGCTTGTTCTAACCCTGCACTTGATATGGAGAACTGTACTTAGATCCCTAGCACCTTACATCCTCCTTTCACACCTTTACTAGATTATCAAATGACTATTCTGGCCTGAACATACATAGATTTAGTAGGATATCATTCACTTCATTATCAGTAAGTGAGGGAATGGAAAAAGTGAGGAAGTGTGGTGGAGCTCACTCTGTAAACCAATTACTAACACAGCTTGTCTAGTAAAGACACCCTTTCATCAGATCCCTCAGTCCAGCAAATGTTTATATATCATTCAAATGGTAAACAGCTGGAAAACCTTACATTTTTGTGACTAAGTGGTGTCCCTGTCTCTGACAGATGGGTAGTAAATAATGCAGTCATTACAGAAAATTGCTCGTGTTCTGAATCTACTGGTGAATTTTTAACTCTGCAATCAGCACAGCTCTGGAGAGGAACAGGGCTCCCTTCCTCTACATTATTTTGCTTTTAGAACATGTGTAATAACAGGCCATTTACTTAGCTGCAGGTTATGAAAGGTCTTACTCCAGCTGTTTCCTAAAAATCCAATGTTAAATACACAGTAGTAATCCAGTAGCATTTCTGCCATATACAGTCTCATGTTCTGTTATTTTGCATTTGTTTGTACTGATGATGCCAACCTACTGGATTGCCTACTTTGTATAGAAAAGAGCAAGCCACTGAAAAAATGCCTAGTTAAATCTCAAGATACTTGCAAAAAACATAAAATCATAAAGAAGGAATCCGTGTTAAGCTCGGGTGAAATCCTGGACTTGGGGAAGTCTATAGAGATATCAAGAGCCTATTTAGGTAACATTGGTTTGGTTGCATCTGCGAGTATGTACTATGATAGAGACTTTAATTTTTTTCATCATTCTTTTCTTCACAAATTCTCTCCTCGATTTACTGCATGAGATGGATAACTTAGCATTTTGTGCCTTTTAAGTATTTCACAGCATTAATAATGTTTCAGTGTAAAGTCTATGTACGTGTGAGTCTAGGTTTTTAGAATTCCATCACAGGATCATTTTTACAACTGTAATATGCAGTAGGGGCAGTACATATTGGACCAATCATGCCTATTTAAGTGGAGAAATTCACAGATGTAGAAGGCAACTGTAAGCAAACCAAGGCACCTAATATTTTGGGCCACACCAAATTACATGCAATGTAGACCCACAGGCAGCTGAAGAAATTGCTTCTCTGTAAAGCTTCATTTCACTTCAGGATTTTGGAAGTGTTCCCGTTTTATTTTCCTTGACCACTGATTCCATACTTAGGTCCCTGTCACTTCCTCAGATTTCCCTTTCTGAACTTTCTCTCTTCCTCTGCACATTCCTGGGAGTTCCCAAGCCAAATCTCCTAACTAAATCTTAGTGCTCTCCCACCCAAAGCATTTTTACCCAGTTTCTGACCAACTGATATCTCTTCTCTTTGCACAGCCAGCTCACTTTCAGGTGAGTTATAGACTGCCTTACACATACATGTAAAGTTACCTATTGCTAAGTGATATAGAAAGTCCTTTCATTGTGTAAAGGTATATAGCTATGTAAGATGTTAAGTCACGTGCCATTACACTTGATGTATATTTTCACTAATCCTTTTAACAGTTTTGTCTTCTAATTTAACTGGTAGAACCTTTACATCAGAAAATGCAGTGCTTAGTGCATTGTCATCTAACTAGATGCCAACAGGTAGTTACTGAAAGCCTACCAATAATTCCAGCTTTATTGTGGTTTAATCAATGAGTGCAACTTGTGGTGCAAATAAATTTACAATTTGCACAATCTAGTTGTTTTCCATTAGTAGATTTTAATTAGAGATATAAATAAATAATTAAAGAGGAGGATAGCTTTCCATTCCAATTCTTAATCGGCCTTTGTTCAATGATGTATAGAAGTGGTGTTAGCAGATCAGTGAAGCCATGATTTCGAAACTATAAAAAGAAATTTTAAAAGGCTGAAAACTGCCCTCCAAAATGTATCTTCAGATGGGCTCCAATTAGAAGAAACTAAGATTGTTTACTAATTAAAAGAGCAGCAAATACTGTAATAACGGATATATATTATCAGGGCAACAAAGCTTTATTCTTGCTTTAGATGGTATTTATGAATTATTTTGATATGGTCCATAAAACATTTAATCATCAAGCAAATTACAGTAGTAGTTGTATTATCTATGGACCTATGTGAAGGGTTAAAAATCGCTAGCTTGTTTGACCACTTAAAAAGAAAAAAAAAAAAGACCTTTGCATAATTCAGTCTTGAATTATATGCAATACCTATGCATAGATACGATCTGAATTAAACACAAATACCTTATTTTATATTTGTTGCTAAAGTAAAAATGAACGATTACCAGTAAAATCACAGGAACAGTAGTTTTGTGCAGCTTTTAAAGAAGACACTTCAGCAATGTTCCACGAATCTAGGCCTTAAAGACGATTCTTATCCCACCATTTGTGTATATAAAAAGATGCTACATATTAAAAAAAATATTTAAAAAATAATAATAAGGAAAAGAATATACTTAAAATCAGAAATAACTTCAATGTAAGTATTTTGGTAGAAGTAAAATTTGAATACTAACATACGAATCATTTCAAAAAGAGAAACCTCTGAACTTCATAACTGGTAATAAGTAAGTTAAAGCTCTCCTCAGTATTTTCTCATACTGGTTCTGTATTTGCTGTATCTCCAGCAATAATGTCCTGTTACAATTCAACTCTGTGACACCTGCGATTAAGATAATCGCAGCCTGAGTGTCCTGACACCACCACAAGTAGGATTCCCTGAAGCTGAAGGTTATCAAGCTATGAATAACAAGGAGATCTATCATAACTGTATAGTGTGCAAGCTCCATTCTGAAAGGAAGGAGTCATCTGACTGCAATCCCATTCTTTTTTTATTCTCTCCTTCAAAAGTCAGTATTACGATACTCCATTGTCCTAATGAAAAAAAACCTGTGTGGCTTTACCTTTTACATTTTTTACTGACTGAGATAAGGTAGTCCAGTATTTGTTTTCCTTAAATTAAGCTATACAGAAAACATTCACTGTAGCAAAGGAAGCTGTTTTTCAGTTGTCAACTATTTGGTACTTTGGTTGTTTTGGTACTTTTTAGTATCTACTGCATCCCATTCAGATGTTCCTGTAAATTTAAATCAGCTCAATATGATTCTGGATGAATAGCACAAAACAAAGACTTGAATGATGTTTAAGGGATCTCTTTGAAACTTGTTAGGAAAAAATTATTGTTGTCTTTTCAATATGATTTTAATAACCCATACCAGTTACCAAAAGCAAAAAGACATTCTTATAGTAGGGCAGACCAAGGATTTGCAATTATGGATTTTAATCTTAAGTTTAGAGCCTGCAAAGCTACATCCAAACTGAAGTACCATATTCCTCATCTCTCTTTTGCTTTTACTACCTTGTTAAATGACTTTATTCTGCATGCATGTTGCAATGCTGTTCAGATACCAGTTTTTAAGGAAGATTTGCACAAACAGTAGCACTTCTATTGTACCTTTTGCATGTAGCAAAAGTCAATTTTGATCCAATAGAGATTTCTGATAACAGGGAACTAAGGATAAGGATTTAACCATGAGAACATTTAGCACCTTTACATCTGTGGAATTTTTTCCATAGGACCTTCCAATCTCATTTTAGCTATTGATGACGGGCATTGAAACCTAGTATCTGAAGTTTAAAGTCTGATACACATATTTTTATCTTCCTGTCTTAAATTCTAAGAGTTCCAGAAGATGTTCTAAAGCAATTTTGAAATGGGTCAGGGAACAACAAGCAGCACAATGATAGTTTCTTAGCAGGTATGTGTTCCCCTGAGGGGAAGTTGGACAAAACGGAGGTTGGTTTTTCTTTTTTCATGACCCATTGCCAAACCTGGGTGGTACATATGGCACAGGCCAGCCTGGAGATGAGGAAAGGATGAATCCCTATAGTCATGGTTTCATCTGAAAGAACAAAAAGTAATTTCCTATGTGAGACCTTATTAAGCTGTTTCTATTTGAATTGGAGGCTTATGCACAATTTTCATGATTGGAAGCAAAGTGCCTTCAATTAATTTTCACCTTTTCCCTTTCAGCAGGTGCATTGTAGCAGTGCTGTGGACTACTGTCTACCAACAGGAACAAGTGCACGGGTAAATACAAAGGGGGCAGGTTTAAATATTAAAGAATGACTTACAGCATCTGTATTTTGCACATTTTCGTGTTTCATGTGGTCATGATACCTCAACACATTTCTTCAACCACAATCTCACCAAAGAAACACAAAATTGCTAGCATTTTAGGTGGACAATTTATATATAACATTAAGGACTTGGTCAGGATTGGATTTGAAAAGCCCTGGATGCTCGCATTTATAAGACGACAGAGGAAAAAAGAGACAGTCAAGCTAAATCTTCCATTAAACACAACCAGTTCAATTTGAGAGAGGTATTAGCTACTCTTAGTTTGAACAGAAGTGGGTTGGATCACGCAAGGAATCAGAATTATGCAGAGAATCCCGACTTTCATATGCAGATCAAGATGGCATTCTTTCAGTAAAAAAAATAAATAAATGCTGTTGTACTTGCTGGATAGCAAGAAATAAAACTGTGTGGTTAAATAAAGCTGCAGTTACGGAAATAAGTTATTCTATAATTAGAAAATAGGAGACTATGAATGTTATCAGCAGGAATTAAAGATTAACTGCATTGTTCACTGACTAAATGTAGAGCTAGGGCCTTATTTAAACTGCTTTTCCTTTATTCTAAATACAAAGCTTCATAAAGGTCTGACCTGAAGCACCATTTAATAACCAGCAAATTATTTATTTTTTCAGAGCCAAGACAAATACATGCCTATGCCTGGGGACCATGAGTAGCTCCAGCTTTCTGGAACAGAAACCTCAGGTATGTATCTTTTCTCCTGTTACTAACTGTCAGAAACAATAAATTAGCAATGAAAAACTAAAAATAAAACCAGTATGGATTTGAAAGCAAAAGCTGGTATTGCACATAAAAGACCCAGAATATTTATAAAAACATTTCTATTTGCATCCTGCTTTGCTGAGTGAAACACAGATTACCTTTTAATCTTGATTGCTTTCTTTATAATACACAACAGATAAGCCTTTTGAATACCACAAATTTTTTTCATTGCTATCATTCTAAATTCAGTCTGTGGAATGGATCAGAGAACACGCTGATATAAATCCAGCAAATGTACCGGCAAAAACTGCAACTGGGATAAATCACTTTAGTCCCCACTTGTCAGAATGGTGGTCATGGGTTGCCGAGAAACAAGTCAAACTGGAAATAGCTGTAATCACAGTTTAACAAGGGTTAACTTAATGAAAACCACTTCTTTGTGTATCTACTGCAGGCATCCAGCCCTAGGAAGCCCTAAGGGCCATGCCTTTCCTATTGTAAAGGGGCATATACTGAGCCTACTGGTGAACTAGGAAAACTAGGCTGAGCCACAGGATATATGGAACAGCCCAATATGTTGGAACAGATAATGACAAGAAGAGTTGATCAGCTTTGGACTTCAAGTTAAAGCGCGAAAAAAAACAAAGAATGCAAAGCAAGTGACGAATGAGTTTAATCCACGTGAGCACTGAGAAGGAAGTCGAGGATGTTGAAGGAAATTGCTCTCTCTGTGTTTCTGCATGGGAAAGGCCGCATAACATGAGGTTGCCTGGTGCCATACACCTTTATGCTCATTTTGGATCACTCCAGTGAAAAACCCCAACGTACTTATGTCCTCCTCACCAGGAGGTGGCACATACGTACTCTCGATGATTTTTAACTGCCTCTACAGTTTACATCATTTTTAAGAAGGAACTGATCCATTTCTACAGAGAGGAAGGAGTAGGGGTGAGATAAAAGCAGGGAATGATAAACTGTTTTATATTATCAAGTACAGACAACTAAAGGTAAGTAAACTATTCATAATATATGGATTAATTCCAAACTTTCCTTGTTACTATTATTTACTGAAGGGTCTGAGTTGTATACACAACAACAGTGTTGAAATTAAACAGGATAAGGAGCTCTTGAAAACAGCTCCAAATATATTTCACAAATTCATTTACCAGAAACTGAACAGAATTTAAGGGTGAAATGGAACATGGACTTTGGATAGCAGACTGGCGCCCAAGATGGAAATAAACATACAGAAGCAGAAAACCAGGTGTATCTACCAGTTATTTTAAGCCTGCTGGCCACCCATTGGTTGGTATGCAGCATAAGCTGTTTCCTTGCATTGCTCACACTTTTCATCCTCGTGTTGTGAGTTTCAAGAACTAATAATTATATATGCTACGGAAGGATGTTCCCTAGCAGTAATTTCTCTTTGATGCTGATAAAGGTTGCGCTTGAATATCAGCCTTTGAAACATCCAGATATACATTCTTCACCTAGTGGTTGGTCAAATAAAAATCTCAGTGCGGTTGTTCCTCTTTTCACGTCCACAATATAAAAATATACCACATGATGTATAATGGCCACAGCACACCCTTCTCCACGGTACATAATGGACCCACATGCTTCATACGTCCATCAGAAAGGCACTAAGCAGACTATGAATCACCAAGCTGCAGAGATTTGAAAGCAAACTGAGATAAGCACGTAAGTACAAAAGAAAGAAGGAGGAGATTTTTCAGGACAGAAAAATACCTAAATCAAAGCACAGAAACACTAGCTAGCATGCAAAGAAGTTTTTATCCGCACACCACAAAATATATGTTTTGAGAAAGTAGATTCTCGGAGATTTAAAGTATAAACTATGTACATAGCTCCCTCTGATGACCATTGGACACGATACAATGCAAGTCTCCTTTTATTTTTGTTCGTGCATTCAACTGACAGCTGACTGGTTAAATTCTAATTGCTTCCAAGTGAGGTCAGCAAAGGTATTTATCGAAAAGGGCTGAACAACAGGCTCAACACACACATGCACGCATAAGCACATACACACCATCTCTCCAGCGTGTTGATTTATGGAAACAATTACAATTCTGGTGGAGTCTTTCTGAGCTGAGAAAGTTTGTAGCTACAGTAGTGTCTCATGTTGCAAAAAGCAGACAACAGAAATGGAGTACTTGGGTATCCAGCTGTTATCAACAGGAACAAGTAAGTTATCTGACCTTTATGAGAATATTCAACAGTTTCTAATAGCTAATAACTTTTATCTTCAGTTAGATATGCTAGATACTAAAAAGGCATTAAGAAAACTATTTCTATTAATAAATTGAAAAGGGTAGGAATAAAAAAAATACAGGGCTTAGACAATGAGGTATATTTTAAAATTTGAACTAGAGAAAAGCTATCTGATAGATTGTGCTAATAGTGAATATATGAGTATGAAGTAACCAGCAGAATTTTACCATGCATGAGGAAGTAGTTTGAATAAATCAATAGCGGATTTTCTGAAGGATTTAAAACTGAGGAGGGAACTATGTTTACAATCAGTTTAAAAGTCTGTTTATGTAAAAAGCTGTGTGAGATATGTCTATTGTATATACAGTTGTCTATTTTTAAAAATCAACTTAGCATGTCATAGATTTATGTATAGTACTTTTCAGTAGCATAATGTATCCTTGCACGTTTGTAACAATTGAGCATAAAGACTTACACATGCACCTTTTCTCACAGATCTTTTACTTTCAGTTCAAGCAGCAAATTCAAGTAGTACAGAAGGTCACGACAACAAAGGTTTTTATAACTTGTGTCTTTAAGGATATTCTGACTGAAGAGATATTTAAGAAGCTCTTCTATTTCGCCATTATCTATTAAGGAATAACGATCAGAATTCTAGAAGAGGGAGCAATCTCATTTAAATGAACTGTAACTCGTAAAGACAGAAGGCAGGTCGGTGACCTAAGAGCAACAGTCTACTTGAGATTTAATTTTCATTATGTTGTTCATGAACACCCAGAACACTGCACTATAATGCACAAATGGATACTGACATGGATCCTGCCAATTTTGCTCTACAGATCATACTTTTACATTATCTTTCTAATGGGCACTATATCTTTAGCTTGCAATGACATGACTCCAGAGCAAATGGCTACAAATGTGAACTGTTCCAGCCCTGAGCGACATACCAGAAGCTATGATTATATGGAAGGGGGGGATGTAAGAGTGAGAAGACTTTTCTGTCGAACTCAGTGGTACATGAGGATTGATAAGCGAGGCAAAGTAAAAGGGACAAGAGAAGCAAACAACAACTACAGTAAGTAATATTTTTGCTTTTCCTAAGTTTTTAGAAATATACACAACATTGTTTCCTATCCCTTGATTTACTGCCATTTCAAAATCACTTTGTATAGTGTACTGACCATTGTATAAGACAAGTCTTCCAATTAATCTTACAGCACGACATTTGTTATTGATTTTGAAATGCGTCATTTTAAATACTACATTGTAGATCTGCTAATGTATTAGTTACAGCTGGTAACTATTAGCAAACAGAGAGCCTATTTTAACAAGTGAATTAAGGTTGTAAGTATGAAAATGTATAACCACAAACTCTGCTCATAAAATACTTATGAAACATTAAACAGTATTTATATAGTCCACAAACTACCTAAAAGTTTGGTGTGTTTGAGTTAACAATTAAAACATATGCAATACTAGAAAGTTCAATGGAAAGAATTATGTAAACTCTTGCAAAATCTTTTAGATATTTTGCCAAGCCAGGAACAAAATCTATTATAGTTTCTGCAGTTCATTATTACAACGATCATGATGCTGAAAAAAAATATTCTCTCCACTTTCCTCCAAAAACATGACTCATCCAGAGAGAATGGACACATAATATTTTGCAAAGCTGTACCAAATGCAGTTGTTGAACTGGCAAAAGAATTGTTGCACTAATTTGTATTTTTCACACAAGTATCTATATATCTTCAATTTACAGTTGCTATTTTTGGGTCTCATGTTATTAAAAATATATTGTTTATTTAAAGAAACATGACATCTACTTGAAAAGACATTATTTTGTTAAGATACAACCGGAAAATGCATAGGATTATATTGTGTATTTCAGAAAAAAACACAAGGCAAAGGGAAAGACATGCTGGTGTAGTGTTTACAGTCAACTGAAAGGACAAATAAATCTTCAAGGATGCTATTAAATACAGTTTTAATGTAGGTTGTATGTATTATTCTGCTTTTTACAACAGCAGCAAAAGAAATCAATAAATCAAACTTCAAGAATTGTTAGGATGATTCAGCTTTCCACTGAAGTTGACTGCTTATTTTCTACAAGAACAGCACTTCTGCATGCTAAGTGCCTGGCTAGCAGGCTTCATAATTTATTTCTTTACTTCATGACTACGTTAAGTGCTTGGCAACTTGTGCGGCTAAAACTTCATTAACTAATGTTACTGGGTTTTTGAAATTTGTTTCCATATGTCTCCTTTCTTCCTACACTATTACATACTGAATAATCATACCCCTCTGAAAGACAACACATGGCCAGCAGCCAGATAAATTATTTGGTCCATATTCAAGAAGACTCCTATTGAGTTTCAGGAGGATATTGATACAATAGAGATCCATAGGGCTAGTTTTGAAATGAAAAGTTGCTCCCATAAAAGTCACTGGAAAAAAATGTTACTGACTGTTGAAATAGTCTCTTCTAAATTTTTCCAGACAAGTGAATATCCATAGTATCCATTTTTTTTCTGTTTCTATTTATTTCTGTTGTTATTTTTTGTTATTATTTAAAGAGATTATGACAGCATATAGAGATGAATAAATATATACTTTTGCTTTTTTAGTTCAATGATACTCAAAAGCTTTGTTAGTAATTTAGCATTATTTCAATTCTAAGTAGAGTTTCTCATCTCTGCAGGATGATCTCATGCTGCTGAAGCACACTAATGACGTCTTGAAACTTTCTGTAGTGAAACCATTAGAGAATATCAGAACATCTTGGGCATTCTTGTAGTTTTATGAACACCTTAAGACTATTTAGTGATGGTAACTATTACAAATTAGAGAAAGGCAACTGTTGAATCCTTATATTTATGTTGCAATAAAAAAAAATGTTGAATGCAATAAAAATATGTTGAATGCAATGAGTATCAGGAGAAAAAAAAAAATCAATACGTGAATGGTTTATCTGGTAACTGGTGTGTGCTATAATAAAATGTCTCCACTGAATTTAACCAAAGTATGTGGGAAGTCTCCCACCATCTTAAGTCTCTTGCTGTAATTATCCATTGCATACTATGAAATCATATCCATTGTTGGACAAATAGAATAGGGAAAAATGTGAATGCTGATTAATGGGATTTTCTAAGAAACCCTAAAAATTAGTATTGTGGAAAACCTTTTTTTTCACACCCTTAGAATATGCAAGAAGCATTTTTCAAGATGTGTGTACGGTTCCCTAGTGAAATACCCATAAAGAAAATAATTACATGTAAAAAAAAAAAAAAGACTAAAAACAAACAAACCACCACACCCTACCTGGACTACTAAACTTTCTCTAAGCAAAATTTTTAACATTAGAGGGCTAAATAGGTTATTTTTATCCAGAATGTCCAAAAAGCATTACTTTAAAATCATAGCCATTACAAAAGCACATTAACCTGGGTATTCAGATAGACTTGTTCCATGATTTCAAGTTCTAAAAGATACTAAAAGGTAAATCACAGCTGCTTCTCAGGATGGAATCCCAGAACAGTTGCAGTCAAATGAATCAATGGGTATGAAAGTGCTGCTCTGAGAAGAATCTTCTTATTTTGACCTAATTTTCCACTTACATAATAAGTAGAAAGAATTCTTTCTTTTGAATGAGTAACATGTGCTACTAAAATGAAAACAAGTAAAAAACCTCATATTTTTAACTATCATAACTTAGCTTCATAAAGGAAGCTGTATTGACAGTTTTGCAGACAGTCAACTACTTGTTCTCAGTCCATGAAGTGTGAAGTATGAATAATGTGAAGAGCAATCTTCACATTGAGAAATGTCTGTAGAATAACATCATCATAACTTTGGCAAGTGCCAAAATTCACAGAGCTTCTCTCATCAGTCTGGACTATAAATGTAAGAATTGCAAGATGATGAGGAGTTAGGGTCTTTGTATTTCAAAATTCTTTAGTAAGTTACAGAATAAAATATATACACACATCCTATGAAAGTAAAAGTGTTCAAATTTCCCAAGATTTTAGTTCAAAAGCCACTGTGTAAAATGTATGTGGATTGAAATTCCACAACAAAATTAAATACTGAACCAAAGCGTCACTCAACAAGTGTAATTAATCTGTAGTTATCATTCACTTGATTAAAAACACATTAGAAGTTAACTGCACAGCCCAAGAATGACTTGTGTACTGTTTCAGTGAAAGAGAATTGTTGAATCCTGTTTACAACAGCGATGACCTTGTTAGGTGCCTGAAGAGTTTTATTCTGCGCACGTTTCAGAAAGCAGTAGAGCCTTCTGGTGGACATGAAGGTGATAACTCAAGAGTAAACGAAGCAAATCAGAGGACAGTGATCTAAGCAGAGGAAATAACTTTGCACCTGACAGCTTTGCTTTCATTCTGAAAGTTAAAAGGCAGAGTGAGAACCAAGAGTCACATACTGAAAAACTAAACAATTAGGAAGCAGCCAAGAGATGAGGTCACTCAGAAAAATCTATCATTATTCATAAAAAATTTTCTCTTTGACAATCACTTATTATACCTTGTTCAAGCCTAAACTATATGCTTTTTATTAAAAATAAATTTTGTACTGTGTTCATGTAACAAAATACACAGACTTCTTGAATTAACGATTGTAAAATGCGAGATTGAGCAAATCTTAGAGATAATATGGCAATTTGTTAACTCTTTATCTTGGATAGAAAATAAATCTCTCCTTATTCCTCCTTTCATTTCAGTTTGTGTTTATGGATTTTGCCAGATTTTATTTGATTTTTTTTTCCAGAAAAAAAGGCAGCAAAAATCTGAGTTTATTTTGACTCTATCCAAGAGGATTTACAACTATGACTGGATGATGCTTTAGGACTTTCCACGCTCTGTTGCCTTTGGAATCTCATTTTAAAGACTTCAAAGGGTCTCTTAGTTACTAGAAAAGCCTTCCCGGAACCTGAGTCCTAAGATGTCTGATCCTATCATATTCCGTATGTGCTCTAAACCCAGAAAGTGCCTATTTCCTCCTCTTTTCAGTGGATAAAGCCAGCAACAGCAAAAACAAACAAACAAAAACCATCAACCATTTCAATAATAATAATAAAAAGAGACAATCTAGTGAGATCTTGGCACAAAATGGCTGAAATTTTGATTAAAAATTTCATCTTGGAAAACTACTCCTATCTTGATCAAAATACAAGTAATAGTTTTTAGCAATATTACCTGAACTCTAACTCCATTTCTTCAAATCTAAACCCTAATGGATGACAAAACACACTATATACATTTTAGTGGTTAAATACTCAAACTTGCTTAGAAATCAAACTTATTTCCAGTAGCATTTTATGTATGCCTTCTGGGGTAAAACAAATGTTGGACTATGGATGCTCTGCCCCTGTGAAAATGGACAAGTAAGAAAATGCAGTGTGTGAAAATCAGATCTTTCAAGGCAGATACCAGATTCAGTTAAGTTACGTGTGTTCCAACCAAACAGAAAGTCTGCACTGAAGCAGCATTCTTAAGTTTTCGAGAGGTTGTTGGTTTGACAAATATATTGGCATCAGGAGAAGACAAACATTCACTAATGTGAAAGTGCTTTTGCTTCACATTAGTACTCTGCTAATCTTTTCAAGCACAACGAGAAAGAGAGTTAGTTCAAATGGCAATATATGCATATCCTCTCAAAACAGCCTGAAGTGCCAAGGATAACTTTATCTCCTACAGTGATTAATCAGATATAAATAAGGCAATTTCCCTGCTCCCTCACTAGCTCTTTGTCTAGCACTGGTGGTAGATACCAGCTCTCAGGTTTCAACCAGCAGAAGAGACTATATGCCTATACCTTAGCCTACATCTTATCACAAATCCCAGCTTTGCACCCTCAACTGCTGATGAAGATGGGTTTTAGCAGATGCAGATAGCAGAAACAGCTGTTGTCTTACAGCTTCTGTTTCCTTTTTCAATAGAAGTACCCTTTGGGGGAAATGAGGAGAAGAAAGGAGGGAGTAAAATCTTGAACAATTGCAGCAAGTTTCCTCACATCTCACATATCAATGTCCAGATCAGTGCTCAGTTGACAAAACATGACAGGGGTGCCACAAAACACAGCTAAAATGGTTCTTCACTTCTGAATTTACCTCCTGAATCTTCATCACCTTGTCTATTCCATGGTATTTACCAGCTGATAATTACACGTAAAGTCACAACAGTAGCAGCTTATACTCACTCCCTTCTCACTCTGAACACAAAATGATTGCATAAGCTCTGTGAGGGGAGAGTCAAACCTCTGGGCTCAGGCAGCAACTTCACAAGCTAACGTACACCAACAAGGCTACGTCTGCCTGAGTGTGCTTCAGAACTGGGGTACGAGCTAAAATCAGTAAGAGCAGTTAGAAAAAGAAATAATTAAAAATCTAAGCTGAATCTCTACACTTTGTGCTTAAACTGATTCAGCTGACCTTGATACACCTTTGTAATGCAGCTGTGACTTGGCAGTTTTTCTGAATCTCTAAATACTGAGATTTATCAGAAATGAGAAGTGTTAATTTTTTATGGAGCCATTAATCAAGTCTAGCAGCCAACTGGAGAAGTAGTTACAGGATACAGAGAAAAAGATCAACTGCAGACCTTCCTCCCTCACAGCTTTCCATGAACCGCGCGCACCCCCCCCCCCGCCTTGTTTACAATTTCTGAATATACAAAAAAAATCAGTATTGTATCATTAAGTATATTATTGCTCCAGCATTAAGAAAATGTGCTGAAGTGGCTTTGACCCGAGACTCGAGAGAATTGAGGCTAATCCAAAATTTTCAGCAATTTGCCAACAGACTTTGGGAAAATCCTTCAAAGTCTCTGCGCCTCTATGAAAAAGAATAATTCATTTCCGTGTAAGGAACTTTAAAAATTATGAGTGAAAAAACTTCCAAACCTAGAAAATAATTATATTTTAATGTTATAGATATTAATTACTTTTATTATAGATTATTAATTGCCTAATAGAATATTAACTAAAATAACTGAAGTTAGTAGCTAGACAGAAAACCACAGAAGGAATCTTCAGAAAGCAATTTTCCATAAAGGCAAAACCAATTTGGTACAATATTTATTTCCTTATACAGTCAGTCTTGCAAAACAAAACTATAATCCAGATATCTCCCTGCACAGCTTCCAGCTTCCCATATTGTTTCAGGATCTGAAAGTGATTTTTTTCTTTTTAGAATTCTAGGGTCTTGGAGTACAAAACAAAGCTGGTTTTCCCCTTTGTCTTCCTTAAAGCTCAGGAAGACCAAGACATCCTGAAGCATATAATTAGAGTATTTCACACTACAAGATGTATCAGCTAGTAGTGTGTTTTGGAACACTTTCCTCATCAAAACAGAATAAGTTTAGGCTGTTGCTCTTCTTGGGTGGCACACTGCTTTCATTGCATAATTGAGTGTCTATGACTATATTTGGCAACTGCGTTTCAATTGTCTTTTTTGACCTTTGACATGATTTTTTAATTTTAAATTCTGGATATGAGCTGATGGAAAGGTCAGGTTTTGTGTGTGTAATTTAGAAACAATATTAAGAAAAAGTTCGTAGTGAAAATTCCTATGGCAATAACATAACAGAGGTTAACAATCGTAGCACTGAGTTGTCACACTTTAAAACTTTCATAACACATGACATCATTTATGCAAATGGAAAAAATTCTCTGTAACAATTGGTGCTGAAAAGTTGGATGTGGATATTCACAGATGTGGCCCACAACTTCATGAAAACACACCAAAAAGGCAATAAAAATGCAAATGCAATCAATACGCTCTCTCGACTATCATTTAGCTTTTGAAACAAAGAACAAAATGAGGAATAAATTGTAACGGGATTTTTTTCACAGTATTCACACACTGCCTATGACATGAATCTAATACCTGTGCAGTTTATCAACAGTAGACTGCAGTATCTAAACAGGCTGAATCAAACAATCAGACAGGTAAATCCCAATAAACATCAGCAAAACTGGGTCAATCGATTCCAGCTGAGCATTTGCTCTTTTAAAGTTATGGTGGGGATCCGACCATTCAAAACCAGGATGAAATTATTAAAAACTCTAGATACTCTGTTAAAAATACTGAAACTCCCCTTCAATATTGAATCTTTCAAAATTAAGCACAGTCAGAACAATGATAGATCAATGCAAAACTGTAAACGAGACCACAGAAAACATGACCATTTCACAGCATTTATAACCACAGTCATTTCAACAGGGAGTAACAAACACCACTTATCTCCATCACTTCAGTCAAAACACTTTTTGAACACCCACATTAAGTGTGGGGTTTTTTGAAGGAGTTTTCTAGTGTTAGTACTTCAGCCTTTAATAGCATACTTGCATTGCCTTCCATCTTTGGTAAGCTGCCTTGCTTATTTTTAAGTGTGTTAATAGACACTGGGAGGTGATACAGACTATAAAAATCAGCTGAACAGACTTGTTCTTGGGCATTTTGATACCTTGGAATTTTGGTATTTGCCTAACTACAAGGTAATGTATCTCAAAAGAGAAAAAAACTCCCACCTGCTAACAAGAAGCATATTTTCATTAATAACCTGAGTTAATTTTCTAAGTTTTTATTATGACTTTTAAATGTCAACTGGGATTTGATATTTCAATCAGAAGTAGCTGTTTACAAAAACAAACAAACCAGTAAATAGAGAACTTTATGATTCTTAAAGACAGATAAACATACATACTATCTAGAGATCTGGAGCTGAAGATACTAGGGGGAAAAAAAAACCCTATCACAATCTACATCAAATTCTGAAAAGATTGCACATGAATCTGTGCTGAAGTCCCAGAGCTGCTCAGGTGCACTGGTGCCATAGTCCTGTGCACTATGTGTACATATATACTTATGTATGTAAGTTTAGATGCTTGTCAGGTACGTGGAAATGCTCACTAGAAGAGCTTTCTGGCTTCTTGCATAACACATGCACAACATTGCGTTATGAGGACAGATTTGCTCTTTGAGCGGTCTATGTGAATTCTAAAGGTGGCAGTGTCCAGGCTCTCTGGATAGTCCCTGAACAGACAAATCTGGGAGGAAATGTAGATCTAGGTAAGTCAAGGGAAGAAGGCAGTGCAGGGTGGAGAAAAGACTGATTCCATACAGTGCTTGTGTAGCTTCTGAAGTGAAAACTGTGTGAAAACAAGAGTAGGACTCCCTGACAGAAACTGTGAAGTAAAAGTGAAAGGATAACTGAATACTAGGGAGGTCAGCCAGTACCAGTACAATTGGAAAGTGCAGCTTTCACCAGCAAAACAACTTCAGTTCTATCATGCTAATTTATTTCCTTTGGAATAGCCTATGCAGCTTAGGGACTACACATAATGTGCAAGAGGATACAAAGAAATTCAAGCAGTTCTTGAGTGCTTATTGGTAAGATTTTACAAGGATTTAGGGAACTACCTATATAAATCCAGCACATAGTGTTTCAGATAATGAGATTTCTTCATGAGGGCCATCTTGCAACAAGAGACAGATTTTCACTGCAGGAAAGGCCAGTACAAGATCTTTCTCAGCAGCCATCCTTTACTGTTGCTTATGTGGGGAAACTGCACTTGAGAAGCCTTAAAGTTATCACAGCCATACCACTTTCCAGTGCTACAGCAACCAAAATGTAATACTACTTCAACACGACAGGGACAAACAGCCGTGCCCAAAGTGGGATTCATCCACACTGAATTCTTCACCCAGCACTGTTGCTTGCATTAATTTAGCACCGTCTTACCAACATCATATGAAAAAAAAATCTCTGCTATGTACTAAGCACATCTCTTGACAACACACAAGCTGCAGACATGGCAAATACTCAAGCAGTATTCTGCCTACAGTAATAAAAAAACCCACCTAAATTTGATACAACTTCAAGAGGCTATTTTCAAACTAACCAGCAACAAAAAAGCTATTCTTCCAGTTAAAGTAAGTTCCATTCTCCTAATGGAACCTTTCACATTTTTTACTGAGTATGGAGAACTTAGTATTTCCAACAAGGACTGAAAGCCAAAACCAAATACAGAGGTAGATAATTTCCTTGGCAAGCAAGTTCTTTTTTAGAACACTCTAAAACGATATATACAACTCAGAAAAAAAGAGAAAGTTTCTTACCCCCTATGTCCAACTTATGATTCCAAAAAGACCATTCATCCTTTCAAGAAACAAATACTCCCACCTACCTCATCAGGAGAGACACAACATGAGAAGCATGGAGAAAATGACACCAAGAAACACATGGAGAGGCTCTTCCCTGAAAGGAACCCTCCTTTCTCCTGCTGGCCAGCTGCAAGGGGTTAGCTGTGCCCTCCTTCCTCCCACTTACAATGGAAGCAACTACACAGGTGTTTTGAGCCTCGTGGTCTCTTTACCTCCTGCTGCCCCTACAGTACTCTCACTATGGTTGAGTACCAAGCATCTGTTTCAGCAGTCAGGAGGAAAGTTTTCTTATTGAGGACATAAAAGACAAATGGCAAGTTCTCCTACCTTACTAACTGTGTAACCGCCATATATTTGGGTGAATTGGTATTGGAGATTGTGGTTAATATTTATTGGTTCAAAGAAAATCAAATATTAACATGAATTTTGAGAGTACGCTTAGGAGATTCTGCTCACATTGTGAAGAGTACTAGGCCACTTATACTTGTTTGTCCCTTTAAATTCCTCTTAAATTGAGCAATAAAAATAATACGGCTATTAATGAAACCATTAATTTAAATGATTACACACCAATTTCAGGCAGAATATTCAAATTATCAAACTGATGCTCAGGCTACTTGATTATAAATACCAAAATAAAATTAACTAATATGCCTTTACTTCTGACTGCATCTTTGTGTGACTTGGGAAATTCAGTCTATATTACTGAACATAACTGTCATGCAACAAAAATAAAGAAGAAACAAAGATTACCCCATCTTTCTAGGAAACTATTACCACACCCTTCAAGGAAATCATGCTCTGTTAATTTTTTTAGCTAAGGAATCCAGTGTTTTGAATTTGAATTAATCTATTTTAATCATATTGTTCTGGGACACATTCTGAATGATTGAATAAGAATTTCTGAAAAGGCACTTTCATCTAGAGGGAACACTGGAAGCAAAGCCAGTCTAAACCAAAATCACAAAACTAGCATTAGACCAAGCTAGACCAAAAGCAGATATTTTCAGGTGATTCATAACATATGAGACATAAGCCTCCTAATTTAGTAAGGCGGTGAACAGCCCAGCTTTAATCTAACCAGATTATTTAAGAGAATGTGATGAGTTCTGATAGATGTACCATTTAAGCAGAAAATAATCCAGTCATAGACAGTATATTTATTATAATTATTGTGAGAAATTATTGGAGAAATTATTTAGAACTGTTTAACATTTGGAATGTAATAAATACCTATATTTGCCAAAATAACGCTAAATACTCATCCCACTTCTTATGTAACAAAATATTCATAAAAAGAAGTAAGTATTCTATCCAGTGTCTTTCTCAGACAGGATCTGCAGACACCCCAGAGACAATTTTCTAGAAGTGCTGACAGGTACTCAAAGGCATTTAAAGTTACATCTCAAAAAGCAATACTTAGGCCTAAAGCCCATAGCACATGTATGGTACTTACATTTCTAAATATCTTCAGATGATATTTTTAAAAATGTACAAGTAATCAGTTATACAACTCTGTGAGACAAAATAAATACAGAACCCATACTTCCTAACTTACTCCTGATCACTTGCAAGTGATCATCTTGTATCCATAAGATACATCCATATTTTTTCCTGCTAGGGCTACATTAAAATTTATTTCTGCTATTATAAACTTTTTTTTTCCCTTTCTCCCTCTGCACTTTTTTCTGTCTGTGATACCATTTTGCTTGGGGTATCCTTACCCAGATATGACAAAACTCAACAAACATTAACTTTGTACAAATTGCACATGAAAGTAATCATGTTTGTATCCCCGGATAATTAACTATCTCAGTTCCAAAACTAGAATGTAGGTGATCACCCCTTTGTAAGTGATGCAGAAAATGCAGAGTAGTTCTGCCTGTATACAGCACTGTAAATACTGAAGCTTTTGGAACACAACTTATTGTATTGTCTTCTTGTTCATACTTCAGCCATGCAGCTATGGGTGCTTTCAGGTGAACTCAGCTTAGTGAAGCAGAATTACTAGTTATAACTCCCATTTCATGAGTTTACTCATTTCTGGCTCCAGACCCATCACAGTGGGGTGGTTTCTTTATTTGTTTTAAACAGTTATCAGGCAGCTGCATCTCAAACTAGGCTCTGGTAGTGCATCCCTAAATAACTAAATATCTATTGTAATCATATGTGCTGCAGTTTACCTCACAGGTGGTATGTACAAAAAGTCTGAGTGAGCCTGGTTAGATTGTGTCATATTAGATTTCTACATGAAAAAAAAAAATATTTCCTTCTCTGTGTGGATGGGATTTGATTGAAATACCTTCTCAACAACAGAGACATGTAATTAACCCGAGAAAGTAATTGTTGAGAAGTACAACATTAGCTCACTTTTCAACATGCAGTCAAAATATGGCTATTCTATTCAGATTGACTTACTGACGAACTATAGAGAACTATCATTAACAGCCTAAATAGTTGCTGTTGAAAGTAAAAAAATACTGCACAGCTGTGGAGGAGTTAAGTTACTGACTAGTGGAAAAGCTATCTAACCCTGTGATTCATTAGGAAAAGTTTGCTCAAGAGTTGAAAGACCCACATTAGGAAAGAGACAAATATATGGCATTTGTAAAAGCCTGCCTATACTGAAATCAGGACGAGTTTTGTTACTGATGTCTAGCAATGGCTTGAGGAGATCATTTTAAAAGATGACAAATAATAACTACTGCTTCTGCAAATCCACGTGCTTTTACTTTAAGATATGGTTTCCTGACATTGGTAATACAGACTTGCTATAATGAAAAATCACATTCCTGTTCCACCATTAGTCTCTTCCTGATTTTCAAGTCAGAATGACTTATCTGTACCTTACCAATATCTATCTAGGGGTAATGTTGCTATCTCTATTTATTCTACTCAAGATATGGGCTAAAGAGCACAATACACCAAAATATACCCAATTTAAGATATTCAATTTGAAAACTAGCTATTACTTATCAAATATGAGTGCAAATTTATATTTCTGTATGAAAGACAGAAATGGAAGTTTATTCTAAGGGGTTTTTTGAGCTTTATTAAAACTACAGATACACATTTCTATACTAAGTGGAAACTGATTGTATTATTTATATTGAATACATATTTAATAGTAGAAACATAAGCTATTTAAAAATCAATAAATTCTCTACCGTATAACACAGTCAGATATGAATCAAGAATACAGTGAAAGTCATGGAGGATATAAGGTGGCACAAAAAGACCCAGATAAAAACAGCAAAAGCACTTTATGTCATTATGTATAGTAAAAACCAATCATCTTCTCAGTCAACTTTGGTACTTTTTTCTCCAGCTCACTGTTGCAATACAGCTGAAGTCACAAGCATTTTACACAAAGAAAGGAAAAGGTTTCTTCACCACTTCAAGTGTTTGGAATAGCCATAATTGTTTCGGTCAGAGCAAAAAGCATAGCAAATTCTTTACCAAGAACAGGGATTTTTGTATGTATTTCAGAACATACCACTATGGGTACAGCCAAGCACTATGCCATTGCAACTTTATGGTCTTCAAGGCAGTTCTAAAATCTCCTTCTCAGTTCAGTGTTACACAGTAACTTTTCCTTTACTTTTACGTTACAAACGCTAGGAGAGAGCAGTACCTTAAGGAGTAGAAATGATCATAAATACAACACAGAACCAAAAAAGTCCCGCGAACTGAGTCTGCCCATCACAAAATTATACAGGCTTAATGCTAATCCTCCACAAAATACAAGTGTAAGAGCTGCAAACCCTTTATTTGCACATATGGCTTCTGCTACACAGCCCATAGTCTAATATTAAAAATCCACTAACCTTCATCTGAGTCTTACAGCTCTATGAAGCTATGGAAGAAATCTCTACCATGTTACTCTGCTTCCTTACAGAGTCTTTTCTGCTTGAACATGGTCCTCGTTTAAGCCCATTAGCTGAAACGCGTGTTTTCAAACATCTACAAATGATAGATGGGCTGTTTCCCAGATTTTAAAGGGGCCATATATTCTGCTATGGATTGCGTATGTATTACTTCTGCGGAGCTCATCAAAACTTTATGACCCCAATACATACAAAAGCAAAATAAGAATTATGCAAATTATAACAGAGAAATTGAAAAGTGAAGCATTTCCAAAGACCCCTGTCTGAAGCTGCTATCAAATGCTTGAGTGGTATGAAATCTTCCATTTGTCTCAAGATGAAAAGTATGACTTCATGCTTATGCCAGTGCACTGCACTGTAGTCTGTCAAACAGGTTGTTCGATTATTGTCATAGATGGAACTTTGGAATTCTGCCAGTACAGTTATATGGCTGCCAGGAGGGATCTGAATTAAAGATATTAAATACTTGAGCAGACTGGTCACAGATAACTTTATTACAAACAGTCACCATATAGCAATATAGTAGGACCTGTGTTCTCCGAGAGACAAGAAAACTAACTCCTGCAGTTGACGGGCACAGGAGAGTTTGCATCCTTCCTTGTGCAGTTCAGGGCCACGAGAAATTTTCCTTAGTTGGTAAAGAAAGTGATGTAGTTTCTATCGCATTTTAAATACTTTTCTCTGGTTAACTGAGAAATGACTGTTAGGGCATATCAGTTTACTAACATTTTAAAATTCAATTTAATTGGTTTAGGGCAACTTCTGTCAAACTGTTTAAAGAATCTTTTTAAGATACTTGATCTTCTAACTCACCAAGGGATAGGTTTTTAAGAATGTTTCAATAACTCAAGGGGGAGTTAAGTAATGTTAGGTGTATATGAAAATCCTCCTTTTAAGGTTGTCGGGTAACACATTTTGATCCACATCCTGAGCAAGACAGGAGAAAAAACAGGTACAAAAATCATAATTTACTTAGTAGAATTTGACTGAATTATTAGATTGGTTTTGATTTTGAGGAGTTTTAAATTTTCTCCTTCTATTAGTTTATATTTCAGTCTTTGGTCTAATACAGGTTTTGAAAGTTCAACTAAACCTAAATTATTTGTCAGCAGCAAACCGAAAAATCTGAGAGACCATACCATGTAAATATATGTCCAGTAGTGTTTTGAAGGCAGAAAGAGTGAGCCAGATGGTTTCTATCAATTCCCACTCTGTGGTGCAGCAAGGGGTTAGTATGATTTTCTTAGCAGCTTCTTGCATTTTGTACCTTGAAAGGAATTACGTACTGCCTGCCTGTGTTCTTGTAGACATTGTAATTGATACATTTAGATGTCTGGCCTCAGCTATTCCTGCACTAAGCAGCAGATCTGACTTGGAAATCAAACTAAAATGTATTGAGTAGTGCTTGCCCTACATTTTACCTAACTAATTGGAGTGGGAAAAGACATCTATCTCCTGCAATAGGGACTGCAGTGTTTATACATTAAATGCTCTCTTAGCAGTATGAAACAAAATTTTACTGTCCGTAATTTCAAATTATTTAAAATTATTTCCTCCTAAGCCAGAGGCCCCTAAGTATACATTCAAGCTCTGGAATACTGCGGCCACTTTCTTTCTTATGCATTCACTTTCTGAGTTTTACGTATTTTAAATAATTTGGTTATTGGCTCTATCTGGGAACATTTTCACCATTAAAAACGCATTTTGCCTATTTTTACATATTTGAACTGCTAATAGAATTTTCAGAACTGACAACGTCATTATGAACATTTAGTAATAGCTTTTAGTAACATTTGTCAATGCTGTATAATTCTAAATCACCCTGAAAGAACAGGAAGGTAGTTCTTAGATTGTTTGTCCCCAGAACACAGCTCTGCTATTTCTTCTGTCAAGCCTGTTCCAGGGACTGGCAAAGCTGCCATAGAAATGGCTGAAGACAGTACACAATATGCAGAAATAAAACAGCTAGACCCTGAGGGTGAGGGAATACTTCATATAAAAAAGAACAGCTTCTGCCTTAGATGCTTTTTTGCCCCCTTGAATATAATAGTAAGTGGATAAGTCCAGCACACAGTGTCATGTTATATCTACGCCATCTTTGCAACTGCCTGCAGCCAGCTTATACATGTGACAAGCCATAACAGCCAAAGAAATGCACGTGGAATTGAAGTTCTTCAGAACACAATTCAGATACTGAATCTGATTTTTTATACACTGAAAAGGTATGTGAATATGCACTTCTGTTTTCCCTAGAAAACCAGAAGAAAAAGTCTTCCACAGAAATGGCACACCTAATTTTATGTCAACTATGATCACTAGTTCTACACAGAAAAGGGGGAAAGAAATATAATCAGCAATGATGCTGGAGCAAGACACCAAAACACCAACTCTTTACTTCGTGAAAACGCTAAACTGCATGGTAACAAATACAAAAGAACAAATTAATACATTTTACAACTTTTGCATTATGGAAGAATTTGGAGAGGCAGGAGTCTCTGGTCCTGTATGGAATTTTCCAAGTTTCAGATAATCAAAACAGATGTAGTCACTGAAACCCTGAATTGGGGAATTTTTGCACCACTAAATGGATGTATCTCATTTTGCTATGAAAAGGTTAATTAGCAGCTTTTTACATTTACTTTATCTATTTTTAAGGTAGATTCTAAAAGTCTGCAAATCTTGAAAAGATAATTTATTCTCGTGAAACTGGCACAAAAGATTTAAATGCTAGAAATATCCTTCTTCTGAGCTGCAGGGAAAGTACTTGTAAACATTTAGCTCTAAACTATTAAATCATTAATTTTCTTACTGCTTGGATACAGTTACATTTTGTAAACAGTCGTTCCACCCCCTTTTTCAATTTTTAATACCAGTAAATTATTAATGCTGTAATAAGAGAGTACTTTTTCAGCCTGAGGAATAAGACTTGGATTTTGCATGACACAATTAATTCTAAAAAATAATATTATTTTTCATTAAAACCATATGTTTAGCTCCAAGGCAATTTTTATTGGAGGGAAATGTAGTTTCCTGCAAAAATGAGAAATGACTGCATGCTGTATAAGAGGCTGATCAACAAAATATTTATATGAAATGCACAGTGGAGATCAGGAAAGCACAGGGTTCTAATAAGCTTAATCAGAAATTCACAAGTGAATGAGTGCCTGAGGCAGCATGTTATTCTGTCATTACTATATACTGCTCTTCACAAGTCAGACCTCTAAATTGAACAGGCCCATTGTTTTCCAATCTACTTCACAGAAAAATGTCACACCCTTTCGGTTTTGAAGATGAAATCAAAAGAAATATTGGAAAGACAGTAGTCCGAATCCCTAATGTTCCAAAGAGATATACATACGAGGAGAGAAGGCAATTTAGAGTCAAAATATCCTAGACCAATTCTTATTCCACTGCCATTTTCACTGAAGAATGAGGCATTTGATTTATAAACCTATCTAACTCACCAACATTAGCAGAGATTTAATAAAACTGAGACTAAGCAGGCTGTACAATAAGGAAAAATACTCAGAAATGCTAAGCTATTTCTCTTCATCAATAATAAATTGCAATATGGTCACTGAAATCCTCACTACAGTAATTAGCAGAGGTAAGCTTTACTGAGTGTTGTAAAATGATAAGTGATGGTTTACTTTCATTCACTTTGAAAAATAATTAGAAAAGTATTGTGTCTGTTACTATTTCCCTTTTGTAAGTAATAATAAAGGTCCATTTCCTAAACATCGATCTGGAAGTTTGATCCAGACTCTCCTTTTCATGCTGTGGTACCAGTAATACAATATTCAGAAGGCCAGATTATACATTTGATGATGCATGTGAAGTTTTTTGTAAATACTTTGTACAATGCAGACTTAAGAGTGGAAATCGGCTTATTCCTTCCTTTTCTGTCATAAAGGTAAACACCTACAAGTTCAAGTACACATGCAAAGAACAGATCTTGTAAGTAAAAAACCAGCATTTCTAAACAGTCATTTTAGTTCCCTGTTGTATCTTCTCTCTTTTATTTGCTTCTTATCTTATGGGTTTTTATGCTATTTTCACAGAGTTATAAAGTTACCAGTTCCTTTCAGAAACCTTGTCATGGTGCAAATTCTGTAACTAACTTACCTGTCAACTGCTGAATACCACCAGGACAATGGCTTATTGTAAAGTTCTTCTACCCAGCAATCAGTTTGTAGAATTGGCAAACAGTGAATACATTTATGCATAATGTAATGTCAAGTAAGGAATCCTTAAAATGATCACTAAAAGAAAATCCACCGTAGTAAAAAAATATTTCTATGAACTTCTATTTAGCAGTTAGTTAACTTTTTAAAATACAGTACGCCTACTGTTTTTGTACCCAATGAACTGCAGAAAGGTAATTAAACATCAGCTACTTATGCTTAATCAAACATGTTCTGCACACAGACTAAATCTTATAAGCAAATTCTGCTACTTGAGGATGCCTGAACAATATGTATTGAGTCCTCAAGGAATCTCTCTCTATCATTAATCATGTTACCTCAGACAACTACAGTTTTGCCTGCTTGGAAATTACACAGGTGACAAAACCTGGAGTTCTGAGTGCTTTGAATATTTGTCTATGATATCCAGATGTCTGAAGCAGTAGCTTCAACTGTGCTGCTGCAAATCTTTGGCAGATCCATTGTTTATGTGCAGGATCATTTTTTATGGTCATATTCACATCTAGAGTGCTTCAGATAGTCTACACATGCAAGCATGGATATAGCACAGAGCCTCTAAATAAAAGCTTTTTTTAGCATTTCTTATTGGTCCATGTTGTGAATAACAATGTATTTTATATATGTTTCTGCCATAAATCCAAATTCAGAGCATCACAAGGAGAAACAAATGTATGACAGTTAAAAAAAGAAAGCAATAGTGAATGTATGTACCAGCTTGCTTTGTGTTACCATAATTAATTATTAAAATTTGATCCATAGACAGAAAATTCCTTGGGTGAAGATAATCTTAACTCTGCTTTGAAAACCATTGGAACATATACGTTTACATATATTTCTACTTACAAAGCTTAGGAACATAAGTTCTGTGAGGTACCACGTGGGAAACTCTTTCACTCTCTCGCTAAGGAAAACTTTCCAAAATATTGTATGATTGGCCATTGTGATTTGTATTTTCTTGCTTTAAGAGGCACAAACATTAACTTATTAAATCCTGTAACAAAAGAACAAATTACATTAAATGCCATTAAACAATACTTCTAAGCAATGACGAGAGCATTTTTCTTGGCCTTGAATCATCTGCAAAGGTCACTTGAATTCATAAATATGTGCTCCAAATTCAATTAATTAGAAACACAAGTTAGTGAAACTTAGAAACATTTCATTTTGACTTATTCTCCACCACTCTTTTCTGTCCTCTCTTTCTCTATTTTACTTTATCTTAAGACAATTCCGCTTAGGAAAGGGTGTTTCACAGACGTGTTCCACACAAGTGCTTAGCTGTTTGTGCCAGCCTTTCTACCCCTAAAAGTCAGTAACAGACTGTTTCTCTCAACTTCAAGGCACAGAGAAGCCACAAGAAATAAAGTACTGTAAATATCATATAAAATTTGGTATTGTAAAGCATTTAGAATATTTTTTTTTTAAATCAGCATTACATATATCATCTGTTAGTTGTTTTCTAAGAAGGAACCAATAAGAACATAAATTAAAAACTAGCTTCTGGACATTTGCTTTTGCATTTGTTTCCTTAAAAAACGTACTTTTCCTTTTCTTCTTCTTCCCTTCTTTTCAGCATTTAGAAGACTACAGTAATTTTCTTACCAGTTTCCAGCTTCCCTTTAAACTTTTTTTTTGTATAACATATGTACCTTACAGAACAGAAAAATACTGGGGTGAAGTTGCTGAAAAATGTAATGGATGCCAACATTTCTCTTTGAATTAATGTCTGCAGAAACTCCAATAGTAGCAAATTGAGAAGCAGTGACCAGAAACAGTATGTGATAGATATTGAGGGTATATTGGAAACACTAAATACTTGGGAGAAAAAAAGAGCCAGCTGATGAGGAAATGAACTACAAAACCTCTTCCAAAATCTTCCTGACCAATCTTATCACCTGACATACTGGGGCAGAGTGTGGAAAGATAACCTAGCTCAGTGGTTCAGCTGTCTCTTCCCAAGACCCATTGGACAGGTTGTTACCACCTAGATCTTCAGTAATGGGCTGCACTTAATGGGCTTCCTTACAGCTCTCAGAAGAACTGCAATTGCTCTTTCAGCCTTCTGGCTGCAAAAGTAATTAATTAACATTAATTAAAATTAATTAAACATAAAATGCCCCAATTTTGCTAAATTACAAGGCTCTCACTACTTTGCTATAAATAGGATCTTACGGGCAAACACAAAGAAATCCTGTCTATTCAGCTATGGATACACAGAGTTAGAAATTAGTTCAATATAATCTGTAAACATATTGTGTAGCAATAAAAGCAAAGATTTATCAAAACAAATAAAATGCCAGAGTATTATTTTGTTGGGGGAAAAAAAAAAAAAAAAGCTTAACAAGTAAAAAGATGAGACTGTAAATGTGAAAGTATTAATTGAATCAGAAAAGCATAATTATTATCAGGTGATTCCTTCCAGGAAGGAATTTTATCTCACACGAGAATGCTCAATTTTGTATCAATGTTGTAGGTGAATGCCAATTTTTCTACATTAATTTCCAGCCTGAAGTCCTGTCCTGTCTCCCAGACCACAGTCATGGAATAAGTCCAGACATAATTATGTCTACTTGTAAAGTACTAAGCAACTGTCATTCTGGACCAGATTGCCAGGAAACTCACCTCATTTATTATGCAAATGATCTCCAAACCCTGATATATACTTCACCCACTAGAACTGTTGTGTCAATCTAAAAGATTGTTTTGTTTCTTTGGGGTTTTTTCTTTTGGATTTTATATCAGTTGTCTGTTATTTAATTTGCACCGGGTGGTTAAAAAGACTGCTGCCAGCATCCATAGCCATCTTCTTTTAAAGAGAAAGTATAGCCCATCTCAGCTGAGTGTCTTCTACGTACACCAGACAGAATTTCAGCTCTGTAGGAAACTTCATTCACTACAGGCATTTTAAGCTACATTTGATACACTGACCATGCAACCATATAAAATTGTTTGGAATTTCATGCTGATTTTATAGAAATTACAGTTGTTTTCAATTTTGTATGCCCATTTTCAGTTGCTTTTTTTTTTTTTTTTCTTTTCTCCTCTTTCTGGCTTTAATCTAATTTCTTTCCCAGTTACTATGTGGTATATTCAAGTCTTCTCTTAAACCTCTTCTGAACTTTTATGTGGATGCTTTAGAGAGAGTAACTGAAAAACATATTTATATCTTCATTTTTAAACCATTTTTAACTTTTTGTAGTTTGTCCTTCTGAATTTATCATCAGCATCTTATCAGTTTAAGCATATCTTTAAAGTGCTTTTGTTATTACAGTTTTAATAAAATATTTAAATGAAACAATCTACATATAAGAATTTTCTCTTTCCCAACCTAGCTTGGAGACTAGGAAGGATCAGAACTTTTTACTTCAAAAGGAATCACAGAAAAATGTACTTGGTAATAAAAGACAAGGGATGGTATACTGTTAGACTGAGGAGAAGAGGCTTTCCTTAGTAGAATTTCTGACGGCAGATTTTAGTTCTTTATAATTTCTCTGAAGTATCTGGTGCTACATAAATTAACACTTAGAAACTGTCACAGACAAATCTCACATGCGTGCAGGTTCAGCATTTTTCTCTATTTCTGTGGGCTGTTTTTTCTGAAAAGGTTTTAGCTTACTGACTCACTGAAGGACCTACCTTAGGGATAAAATCCTGACTCTTCTGAGTTAGCTGAAATCTTATTATTCACTTTAATAAGAACAGAATTTTTGCCTTTATGTATAAAGTGGTCTGCAAACGTAACACAATGTAGTAGGTTTACTCCTATTACCATTGTTCTATGGATACAGGGATTTATTTCCTTCCAGTAAATCAGCTCACAAGAATTAACGTGAACACTGAAGATCAGTTTCACTTAGGTTCACAGTAGAGGAGCAATGAAACTAAAACATTTTAGTTCAGTTCATGTCTTAAAGGCAGTCAAAAATAGTATACTAGAAAAGACACACTTTAGCTTTGGTGAGTATTGCTTGACTCGGGTTACCATCCTTATAACGCTAATCTTTATATATTACTGTTTTGTTGATGATTTTAATACCGTCAGTTACTCAGAAGCAAAGCTCTTCCTGCATTGATAGAAAAATGAGATTACTGGGTTATTTTCCAGTACAGCAAATGTTGTTCCTGGCTAGTCTTATTAAAGACTGCAATGATGCAGAATTTCAAAATGAAACAGAAGAAAAAACAGATATTTTTTTAAAAACAAACCTCAAACTAACTAAAAAGATCACATTCACAGACTTGGCTGAATGTAGGAGTCACAACTGTATAAGAAACCATATGCACTAAGAGCATAAGGATAACCATATCAGTTCAGATCCAAATTAAATTTAGCTCAACATCCTGTTGGCAAGAATTGCCAGTAGCAGACGATTACAAAAAGTACAGAAGAAACAGGAAATATCTGCAGTTGGCCAAAATTCTGGCTGAACAGTGGTTGAACTTCTTGACACCTACTGATAGATTAGGTTCGTATCCGCAACAACACATCCTAGTGTCTATTTAGCATTATGAAAGTTCTCTTACAGTGACTGAGTACCAGGAACACATAGAAAATAGAGACAGGCCAATATGACTATAATGTCATAAAGTGTAATATAAAGTGTCATCTTGACTTAATAGAGATACTGAAAGGAAATGAAACAAAGAAGGAAAAATTCAACATTATTTTATGGATTTGTTCTCTTATTCTTTGGTATATCCTCTACAAACTTCCTGGTTTAGTGCTATAATTATGATCTAACATAAAAGCTAATTTTTATATTTGAGTGTTTATATACAAAACTAAGTACTAAACAAATAAAAAAACAAATTTCAAAGTGAGATAATGTTTGTAAGTTCTAAAGATTCCATTAACTATAACCAAAAACCTTGTGCCTTGGGAATTATGAAGCACGCAATAGGTTTGCAGGAAAAAGCTGGCTGCCTTATAAATCCTGTATGTTCAGAAGCACCTTGTAAAACAGTTAAAGTACCAGAATCTCTGTCTGTATTAAATTGATTATTATTCAAAAATCATTCTTCCTGATCTGGGAGAGCCCTCTGATATTGGAAACTAAAATTAAGCATGGGATACAACTGCAATTCTGGCACTGATAAACTAAAAAACTTTCAGCATATGGCTTCTCAACCTTAATAGCCTTTCTATAGTTTCTGTAGATAAAGGAAGAAGTTTTAAATTCACGTAGGCACATGACATTTTGTAATTAACAGAGCAAGTAAGTTCCAAACAAAAGACTACATACTGAAAGATCATTTATTTACCTCTTCTCTCAAGTAAATAATGACAGGTCTAGAGGCAATGGCCTGAAGCTGCACAAGGACAGGTTTATATTAAATATTAGGAAGAATTTCTTTACTGAAAGAGTAGTCAGTTGCTGGAACAGGCTGCCCAGGGAGGTGGTGGAGCCACCATCCCTGGAGGTGTTCAAAAACCGCATAAATGAGGCACTTCAGGAAATGCTGTAGTGGGATGGTGAGGTCATTTTTTGTGGGAGTTGGTTTTGTTGTTGTTTGTTTGTGGTTTTTTTGTTGACAGTTGGATGCAATGATCTTAGAAGTCTTTTTCAATCGTGACAATTCTGTGATTCTGTGTGATCACAATTCAAACTTTAAGCTAAAATCAGCTATCACAGTTCCAACTGCACAGTAAGGTCTTACTTTTCAGTTTGCTAAAATCATGTTTCCTCTTCCTATATAATTTATCTATTTAAAGAAAAAAATAGGCAGTGAACTGCAGCAATACTACACTTCTGAAATGAACAGAAGAATTACTGAGGCACAGCCTCCAGAAGAAGAAAAAGGAGCTTGCAATATGCTGCCTTATTGCTTAAGGAACTTGTGTCATACATCTTAAAACAGAGAGAGGAAAGCGTTTACGAATCGCTTCCACATCAGATACAAAACTCCATGTGAAATGCTGCCTCAGAGATCCAAATCACATAAATGCTTTGCTGAAAAGGGAAAAACTGCTGGGTTTTTTCTGCCTTGGGGATATGTTAAGACACGTCAGAGCAGATGAGACATGATCTAGAACTAGGAACAGAAAAATGAGCACATGCGGTTCATGAAAGGCCATTTAATTCTAAGAGAGACATCTTCTGAGCAAAGAGTCAAGAATGCACATGCTCTACTTCCACTGAAATCTGCAATCTTTTTTCTTTCCCTTCAACATTGCTCACATTACAACATGTTCAATGTGATATAGTTATTGGAGAGTTCTTGTGTTCCCTCACTAAACTTTATGGAGTTTAGAGATGCATAGATAGAGCATCTTTAGAAAAGTGCCATTCAAGGACCCAAAATGTTCTTTGGATTTGAAACCACTTCTCATCAGGGTGTCAGATGTTATTTATGTGAGAACTAGCCCTAATTCTGGCAGTACACAATTGCTTAAATTGTGAAAAGCACATAATAATATAGCAATCCCAACGACTGAATATGATGAACAATTTATGAATATCCAATTATCTGTCTTTAATTAAAATGCATACCTTTTATGTGCAACGGGATTTTAACAAATAAGATGAAAACCCATGATCTGAATACAATAAATCCGTCATAACTAGGGCCCTTGTAAATTAAAGCAGAATATACTCAATAGATAACATTTTATTTTGCCATTCAGTTTTACTATGTAAGATGCTTATAAAATATCTTTACATCCCCAATTTCTATCCTATACCAAATTCTACATGGATAGTGTGAAGTTTCCACATGAAAGATCTTTATGAGAATAAACTGAAAATAAAGTGGAGAAACAAGTGCCCAAAATAAAAATAAAATAATTCCCACAAGTTAGCATGAATGTCACCATCTATTTCAGAAAAACAAATCAAAAACAAACAAACAAACAAAAAAACCAAAAAACCCCAAACAAAACCAAAATAAACCAAACCAAACAAACAAAAAAACATGAGTAAAAAATAATGCAAAAATTCTAATAATAATATTGCTTTGGACAAAAGCTTCTGGCATTTCCTTTTAAAAAGTAGTAGTATTTCTTACTACTCTAACTTCAGCCAACATCAGCTTACTCAAGGAAATCTCTATTCCTATTAGCATGACTTGCTTTAAAAAGTCATTTTGAATCTTTCAGTTTTTTTAATTCTGTGTAAATAGAAAAGTGAAATATAGATTTTAAAAAAACAAACAAACACAACACCTCTCCTTAAGTTAATGGCCAGTAGAAGCAAAAGAATAAATGGATATAAGCTGTCACTGAAAAAATGCAGATTGCAAATTACTACAGAGTCTCCAGCCATTAAAATAAATCAAACTCTGGAACAGCCTTTGGCGGAAACGCTGGGGGCAAAGAAATAACAACTCCAATTTAGTGTTGGCAAAGTTTATGAAAAGAGAACTATCTGATGCAATACCCAGGCTAGCAGAACACTGGACTGGATGACCCAGAGATCCCTTCCACTGTTATGTTTGGCTAGATGCAGATGTTCATCTGTTTTTCAGCCTCACTGTGGTTTTTCTCAAGTGAAATTTAAATGAAAGTTAATATAATTTTTGTAAGTTCCAGTTAGAAATTACCCTTTGTAAGAATTGTTGCGAGGCCTGTGGCAGAGTGGAACTTGTCAAAGAATTCTAAAAGGTTTACTTAAAGTTGGCTTAGCATTATAAAGAAGCACAGAAGTGTAAGGGCTCAGAAATGAGCACACACCATGAGAAGAGGTAACTGATCTACTGGTAGGGAAAAGAGGAAGAAAAAAGAAAGCAGTACAGGGTAGGACTGATCCATCCGTAATATCAAGGAAGAATGCAAAACAGAAAGCAAAGGACATCAGGATATAAAAAAAGTAGAGGGAAGGAGAAACATGGATATTTAATCCCTTTCTAGAAAAACTAAGTAATGAAAAATTATTATCATGAGTAGGGGCTGTGAAGAGCCCATACAAAGTTGAAAGAGAAAACAAGGAAATGTTTTATTCAAGAGGAAGGTCATCTTTCAGGTGACAGTCTAACACAAGCCTCTCTCTCTCCCTCCCTCACTTGACTTCCCCATGCTTAGCTGCAGGAATTTGCCTAGAGTTGGCTGGCTTTGAAAGACCCCATTTTGGAGACCAAGTCACAGTAGAGATGCTACTGCACATAGTTCTCAATATGGAAGAAAATGGCTCAAACTCAGATGTATAACTGTGACCTATTGCTTAAAACAACAATAATATTTAAGCCTGAAAACAACCTGGTGTTCCTTAATAATTTGCACCATCTTCCTGCCTTTGGTCAGATTTTTTTTATTATTAATATAAGAATAGTTTTTTGTTGCAGTTAACTTAAAATGCATCATAGTGACTACAGAAAGCTACTGCTGACATACATCAGCAATATGAAAATAATTTGTAGAAACCAACTCTGTTTTCTGGTCTTGAATAAATAAATTCTCAGAGCAGATTTTAATGATTTTCAAATACACGTATCTTTGCAGCTGCAGTCAGTCATAAAAGTATACAAAGGTCAAGAAAATACTTTATCTTATTTAAGGCACTGTGGTCTGTTTTCTGTCACACACAAGTTCTAAAGTTTACACTCTTTCAAGGAGATGATACTGCTACACAAGTTTTTAAAATAAAGGTTTTACACAAATCCTATGAACTTTGATGGCTATGTGTATAATTCTTTTAAATGAAACCCTAAACCCGATAAATTCTAAGATTCTCTGATTCTTTGAAAATAGAAAAATTACTTATACTAACTTCACAACTTCAGTATATACTTAAAAACTCTCACCATACAATATTTTAAGTGGCTGTGTTCAGACATGATCAGATACAGATGATTGTTAAAGTCCAGCCCTCTTTTCACATGAATAAATACTTTTTTTTTCTGTTTTCTAAGAGTGCTTGCTGCAGATTTTCAATAAACATGGAAGTGTTAGTTCGTCTAAACCTTCTAAGTTGACTGAAGAACAAGCAACCCTTTTACAGTCCTTACTGTGTGCCTTTACAGGTATTCTAGAAATCCGAACAGTGGCAGTTGGAATAGTGGCAATCAAAGGAGTGGAAAGTGAATACTTTCTGGCAATGAACAAATCAGGAAGACTCTATGGAAAGGTATGGATGCAAACTTCCCTTGTGTACAATCATCACATACAATCTTACAGATACTTACTTTTGGATGTATCATCTGAATAGTTTGTATAAAATAGATTCCTAACAAATTAAAATGTATCCTGTACTTATCCCATACATCCCATATTAGACTTTTATTCCTATTTATTAAATTCAGTGATTAGATCTTATACACAAAGGTAAAATATTCAAATCAAATTTCATAAGTCTATTTTATTTAATAAAAATATTAATAATATGCGGGGTTGATAATGTATATTCTTCTCCCATATTCCCTTATCTAAGTATCTGAAAAAAACACTTCTACTTATTTCACTCTATTTTATTATTTACTCTCAACAGAAGGTATGCAATGAAGACTGCAACTTCATAGAACTGATTGAAGAAAACCATTATAATACATATGCCTCTGCAAAATGGACACATAAAGGAAAGGAGATGTTTGTTACATTAAACCACAAAGGGGTCCCCATGAAAGGTAAAAAAACAAAGAAAGAACACAGAGCATCCCACTTTCTTCCTCTGGCAATATCCTAATCACAGATGATCTATAAAGAACTAGTTCCAGCAGGAGGATTATTTTTAAGAAGACTATTTGACAAGATATGAAGAGAGGCTGGAATACTACTGAGAAACTGAACAAGCTGGACTTGCGCGTTTATGTTTATTTTTAAGAGACTACGTGAGAAAGATTTGAAAATATACACAAAACCAGATTTACTAACTAAAAGTTGTAAAAAATTCTAAAGAGTTGTACAATCATAGTCATTGTAACTGGGTAGTTTCTTAAATTAATTTACCCTGAAGAATAAGTCATTACTTGATTATCTGATAATATTTTATTTAAAATAAAAACAAACAAACAACTATCTGCTTCTTAAATATGGCTGCTATAATAATAATAAGCAGATGATAAAGTTGTGTAAAATATGTCAGACTTTAAGGCTGCTGGAATGAGTTGTCAGATTATCAAGTCAATAGTAAATGTGGAGGCTGAGCAGTATTTTAAATACTTCCCCCAAGAAACTGATATCCTATACATAAACTATATGATCAGAAAAAAAAATAAATATAATCTTGTAAATGTTTATTGTTGTATTCAGATAAAAGAGTTAGTTTGGAAAAATTAAGTTTACTCTACTACAAAACGTTCCTATCTATTAAGGAAACAAATACCGAATGCTGCTCTAAAAGATGTTTCAAATAGTGTATGTAAAATAAGAATAGGAATAAATAATGTACTTCATCTCACTTTTCACAAATCAACATTTTATATAACGATGAAGCAAAAATTCAGACATATTAAGGTTTTTTATGTAACATATCCTATCTTTTGTATAATTCCTGTTAGGGCATACAGCTTTCAATATTGTTTTTCCATCCTTATACGTGCTTTTCCTGTTGTTATAGCATTAAACTTTATTTTAAGTTGTATTTGAACTTTATTGTTCTAAGTTATTTAAATGTTATTTATAAAAAAAAAAAAAACAAAACAAAAAAAAAACCCAAACCCACCAAAACCAACTTATTAAGCTGCATCTGTTTCATATGCTTTTAATTCTAAAGGAATAACAGAATGGTCTGGCTGAGATCCATGGATTTTTTTCTGTGACCAGACAAAAAGACTAGTACACAACCCGCTTGCCAACATACATTGGATGGCAGACAAAAATGACAGCCTGCAGCAAATCTCACAATGGACATCTCAAAAGAAACAATGCAAAAATGTAAAAAAACCTTTGCAACATACTCTTGCTAATTGAATTACTAGCATGCTCAGAGTTACACCAGGTAAAGAAAGTTAAGTTTCAGGTGGTGCTAGAACTAATCCTTGGATGGTAGAACATACCCTCACAGATACAGAAACATATAAGCACCTGTATGACTAGTTTGAAACACCGGCTAAGATCAATGTGACCTGATGAAGAAAAGACATCTTAATTTTGTAGCTATTAAAATGTTCAGTTAAGCCCTATCTGTCTAATGCATTACATAATTTCATTCTGTTCGGTTTGCCTGCAAGTTTTTCCGGTATTGTAATAATTGCACTTAAATAAAGATCACCAAAAATTAGCTAAATCAGCTACTAGATGGCTGGGATGGAGTCAAGTTAATTACTAGTAGTCTTAAATGCCCTATTTTTCAATACTAGTGTCTATAATCAACCATGAGACACTTTATAACAGCACTCACAGAAAACATCAAACATTTTCTTTAATAAATATTTCCTTTTATAAAAAATACTTGTTTAAACATGAAAGTGTAGATACAAAAAATTATATGCAGAAAACTCTGTCAATATAGCTATATCTGTAAAGCCTTCACTGTGCTTTTGCTAGTTTATCTATTGTTCACTGAACACAATAGACTGTACTATCAAAGAAAACTGCTGATAACTGTCTGCACTGCTTTCTATGAATATATGAACACTGAAACAAAGTTCACACTCGTGATCAACATCAACATAATAGTTTCTAAATCTAAAGTCAGCTAGTTGAAGCTTTGAAAAACATTTAAAAGAACATAATCTCAGTAAGATTGTGCCTAAAAGCTTTACTGAAGGTTGGATTAAAATGTGGACAGGCGGGTTAATATATGAATATATATGCAAAAAAGCTTAATATTAAATCCAGACACAGACAAGATCTTTTCAAGATATAAAGATCTTTCAGTTATGTAATTCAAGAATATAGGAATTCATTCAAACAATCCCTGACCTTATTGTGATATGGTTTACCTAATGGATCACTGTATTACCATTATTACCAGGTAAACCAAGGCTGCTTTATTTTTTACAGCTGTCAGATCTGAAATGCACCTTATGAGAGAATGGTTCACAAAAATACACCTGAGTGCAAATGATACAGTCCTTCTGCAGCACAGTCATATGGCCTGGCATGTTGCAATACCTGCCTTATGTTGACTAAGAAGAAGGGCTGTATTTGAGACAAATCAGTATTTTGCCTTTCTTTTATGCTTTCTTTTTCATTTCTTCTGGCATTTTAATAGTCAAATGGACTTAAAGGTTAGAACATATCCTGGATTATTCTATTCCAGTACATAATGGAAAAGGTGAACAGAAAAGCAAGAGGAGGTTAACCCTGTTGAGTTAATCTCAATGTAACTTAGAAAATCTCTTCTGAAATAAAATTTCAGACGTCTCAAAACTAAAATCAGGTTAGTGTTAAAACCAGAGACTACTGATCGGAAAATGTATAGTGATGATCTACAGTAGCAGACTATTAAAAGATAAAGATTGAAAAAAATACTCTTAGATTTCAACAGATATTCAAATCAATGTCAGAAATCATCAGGAAAGCTTTTTGCATCAATTACATCACAATCCAAACTTAACACCAATCATGCAATATATGATGTGGGAGGAAAACATACTTGTGTGAAAAGAAGCAGATACACCTGTCTGGATATGACTCATTACCAACCTTTGTAGTACTAACGGTTCAGGAAAACCCAAACAAAGTAGGCTATAAAAGCCACTCTTAATTGTAATTTTGTTTTTCCTTCAGATGAATTGGCTTTCATCTAGCTTTTTTGTTTACCAAAGATGCTACAAAGTGTAAATAGAACGTGGTTTACAACTGAAATACAAGCCCCTGTGGTTTGAACAGCCATTCTCTTTAGCCATCTTCAATAACAACTCACATTTTTGAGAAACTGCTCCATTACACAGGCTCTTTAGATTTAATTAGCAAGGTTCTACTTACTTATCTTTTGTATTAGTGCTGATGTGACAGAAATGAGCTAATCTCATCTGGGGAATCTCACAGAAGACTGCCAAATCTCCACTCTGTAAGGTTTTTCAAGACCTGACTGGACAAAGCCCAGAGCAAATTAGTCTAAAATCAGTGTGGGCTCCTACTTTGAGCAGAAGACTGGACAAGAGACCTGCAGCACCCTTCCAACTAAAATGAGTCTATAATTCCACATGAGAGGTATTTTTCTCAAAACAGCCATTTAGAGTGTGGCTCAACCTCTTTGATTAACTACAGAAAAAACATTTTCCACATTAAGGGAATAATTACACTTTTGCCTCATAATTTATCTATAATAATTTGTATGTCACAAAAGGTATGCAAAATGGTGTAAATCCATTCCATAACACAATAAAAAATGACAATTGGACAACTTCCATGACCTTTAAAAGACATGATACGGTACAATATGGTCTCACTTTTAGTTCTGTTGCAAGTACTTTAAAACACTACTGTGCATAGTATTTGTAATGATCAGACTACTAAATGATTAATTGAGTAATTATTAAAATACACTTGCCTGTGTTTTAAAATACTTTTTGAAGAAAATATGTATATTCTTTTTAATAAGCTGGAAAAAAATGTAAGTTAATGTTAAATCAATAAAGTAATAACAACAGCATTTCACTGCACTCAGTGACCAGTATCCGAGTAGTCTAAATACTTCATAAGCCTATGCAATCTAACTCCTCAATACTAACTTTTTAAAAACCATAATAATTTCATAACATTTCACATATGTAGAAAATGAAAGTGACAGGTTAGATGATTTTCCGCAAATCAGGGAAGGAGTCAACATCAGATTTGAAATCCATACTTAGAACTAATATTATAACTAACATTTAGTAACAACAACAACAAAAAATCCACTGTTTATACCACTGGAGGAGTTTTAAAAGGTAGCAGTTATTTAAATCACTTTTACTTAAAATAGGGAAGAAAGGGAATTTATTAGCAGGGAAGAAAAGTTAACTTCTCTGTTCTGTTAGTAGAATAATTTTGAAGATTAGGACTGCCTTTAAAGCAGAAACTCTGATGGGAAAATATTCAAGGAGTTGCATGAGATTTTTAATATATCAACACATCAGAATTTAAATTCATAGTCTTATGTAAAATACAACTCCAGAATTTAATAATAAAAATTTGAAAAATAAAATTCATATAGCATTAAAACTACCAAGTGCTAAGAGTTGAGTTCTGTAAATAACTCCACAATACCTGGCTGTCTTGTAAATCTCAAGCATTCCAGACACTGAGATTTAACTGCTTACATTCCAGAACTAAAAAGGGAGATTTTCTTCAATTCTGTTTGGACGAGAGAACCTAGCTGACGGATTGTTTCATTAAGGAAACTTTCATTTAAAGGCCTGGAATTTGATTTGATTTTTTTTTTTTTTTTTCTTTAACACAGAGCAGGGAAAAAGACGTCAAATCAGAAGAAATTACTTCCTTAGGAGAAAAAAATATTTTCCTTCATTGCTAACCAGAAAAGCAGAGCAATTAGAATGAAGATGTATAAAAGTGCCACATAAAGGTTACAGCATTTTCAGACTGAAGTCCAGTATCAAATAAGAATGCTTACGTTTAAGGGTGTTTCTAGGAGTGTTTTAGTGCAGATGGTTAAAGACCTGAATACTGTAAAGGATATACACCTGGTATCCTTTAAGATCTTTACTTCATTCTTCAATGTATCACAGACCTTAAAGGATACCACGTACCTAAAAGGTGAATATTGCTACCTAGTGAGAACCTGAAGGTGTCAGGTTAAGTAGGTTGCCAAATTTCAACAAATTTCAATAGGAAGTAGATATCTAGTGTGCTCAGTTGCACAAGGAAAGTAAGAATCTGCCTTACCTAGTACCCAGACTTCTACTTGGTTTGCACATCTGTTTTCTGAACACGTGCCAACAATAGACTGACAGTGTGATGTTAACTGAACAACTCATGCAAATCCTTACATAATGTCTTATTTATATTTTTAGACAGCAGAAAAGGCACTACCTCTAGCCTATATTCCTCTTCCTGAAGGGAAGAACCTCAACCAAAAATGTTTCACTGTTCCATCTTTATTTAAAATAATCTCTGTCTCACTTTGTTCTCAAAATCACAGAATGGTTGAGGTTGGAATGGACCTCTGGAGGTCATCAGGTCCAACTCCCCTGCTCAAGTAGAGCCATCTGGAGCCAGCTGCCCAATACTATGTCCAGATGGTTTTTTTTAAATCTCCAAGGAGAGAGATTCCACAACCTCTCTGCACAACCTGTGCCAGTGCTCAGTCACCCTCACAGGAGATAAGTGTTTCCTGATGTTCAGACCTCCTGTCTTTCAGCTGGTGTGCATTGCCTCTTGTTCTGTCACTGGGCACCACTGGAAAGAGCCTGTCTCAGTTCTCTTTGCACCCTCCCTTCAGGTATTTACATACGTTGATAAGATCCATCTGAGCCTTCCCTTCTGCAGGCTAAACAGTTACAGTTCTCTCAGCCTTTCCTCACAGGAGAGATGCACCCGTCCCTTCATCATGTTTGTGGCCCTTCACTGGACTCTCACCAGTGTGTCCATGTTTTTCTTGTACTAAGAATACCAGAACTGAACACCATACTCCAGGTGTGGTATCAACAGTGCTGAGTAGAGGGGAAGAATAACGCCCTTATTCTTCCAGCTAATTCAGTAATATCTTTATTATTACTATAAATATTTTTATAATAATAATGTTATGTGGTATAACTTTAATCAGAATTCAGAACTGACTCCCGTTACAATTACAATGGGCTAAACATAAACACAATTTACTATTACCTTGGACAGCACCAGTTTTGATGGACAAGAATCAAGTCATTGTCTAGTGACTGCAGTTTCCATGGTTCACCTATTGTCCTTTGAAACCTGGTTCTGCTGCAGACTTCTTATACAACTTTAAGCAAGCACCTTTCAATGTCCTATTGGGTAAGTAAGAAAAATAAGTTGAAGTCTGGCACATGCTGCTAAAACATTACACATACATCCACACTAGCTTTAAATCACCAGACTAATCACAACAGGGCACAGGTCATCAAAAGAGATGCAGTTGTTTCTGCCCCCATTCATAGTCATTTCTGTTGCTACGCAGGACAGCACACTATTCAGTTGTCATATCTGTTCAAGGTAGCTAAAAAGGTTACCTTGTTCATGTCTGAGTTGCTGCGATATTACTGCACAGTACAGGAACACCAGATGAGACCTCTAGACAAAAGGGGACATTTGGAAACCATAAATGGTCAATGCTCGTGTAAGACATGTCATGTTAATGTGAAAGCTAACTTGCCCACATGCTCTCTTTCTATTGATTTCATCAAAAACCAGGCACCAAAGTGGATCTGGACAAACAACTAACTTCGCAGTGGTCATAAAAGAGGACAAGTGATTCTTAAACAACTGTGAGCATCCTGCAAGCCTAAAACAATAAAGTAGATCACAGAATAGGCTATAACAGAAGAACTAAAATAGTAAGGCTTCTCCCTTTCATTCTATTGTCGTACGAAAAAACAAGCCATATCTTGGAGAGAGACGTCAAGATTACAATAGCTTCAGTGACTTCAGAAATTACTGTCATTAAAACAGACTCACTTATGTCAGAAGTATTATTCTAATCAACAGCTGAGGTGATTTACTGAACCTGCTTCATAAATTATCACTTTCTACTTGGTTTCAAATTCTTGTTTTTATATACTAGTAGAGTGCTGCAATGACCAAGATCCAAAAGGAAATATGATTATACCAGAACAAAACCATTGGAATTTATAAGAGTCATGCAAATGTTTCCACTGGGTTTAGGTTTTGTAAAAGCATTTTTTTTTTAAAACCCAAGTATTCCTCTGTTCAAAAACATAGATATATTTGTTTCTAAGAAGTGTACTGCAAACTGAGCAATGCACAAAAAATGGATTCTGTAAACAAGAATTTCCTTTCAAGACTGTAACTTGATGAAAGTAATGCTGACTTTCAACTTGACAGAAAACATTTTTCTTTTTTTTAATTGTACTTAAAAAGAAATATTGACGTAAAAAAGGAAAATTATTCAGGAAAGCTAACAGGCAATACATAAGGACAGTAGGACAATAAGATAGTTCACTTCATTAAGCCACAAATGTTTATAGCCAATCCATACTCAGATTCTACAAAGCTGTATTCTTTAGTAGAGACTAAATCCTTCAGCTAGGTCTCAACAGCAACTCTCCTCTTTGCTCAGATAGCCTGTTCCACTGGGAAAATCCCACGCAGTTCTCTTACATCTACATTACAAGGGAAAGCTTTGTGCCAGAACACTTCCCTTCCTCTGACATGTCTGCAGTGCTTCACTAATTCAGGATTTCCTGAGTACATACAGCATGTTCCAAACCTTCTCTCCTTAACATTAACAGATACAAGAGACAATCCTCTATCTTTTTCTAAGCTTTTAACATAACTGTAGAGAAAACATTTCAGAGTGATATAATTGAAAATGGTAGGGGCTAGGGAGGGAAAGACTGTTATCAACAGAGTGGAGTGAGTAACCTTGAGAATTGGCACAGAGATATCTTCTCCCATTCAGGTAGATCCGTCACTGAAGAATTTCTAAAATAATTCTTCATCTTAAGACTGGCAATAAATATTCCTATTTTATACAGCAAATTATACACTAGAAAATGGAAAATCAAAGAATCAGAGACTTCACTGCCTTAAATAATACCTATTATGTAAATCTATGAGCTTTCTCTCAGATACTTCCCTCTGAACTATTTTGCAATAAAAATAGGGTTTTCCTACTTTGGTGACCGGGGAACAACCTAAATCCACAAAAAGCATTTGATCCCATGGAAAAAAAGTATGGGGAAAAAAAGGCAAGGATGGAAAAAGATTTTTGGTTATGGGTGGGGTAGAAGGAAGAGAGAAAAGGAGTAAGAGAAGATCGGTAGCATAAAATGATGGCTGTAGCTGTTAGAAGGAAAACAGTAATTTCAGGCAGGGGGAAGAGAGAAGAAGCTGGATAGCTTGAAGAAACAAAATGTTGGATGACATTCAGAAAGGGAGCAAGCTAGAAGCAACATCAGCACAAAAAGCTTGAGAAAAGATGTTAAAGTAGTGACAGTGAGAAAGAACAGCAGGCTAGTATGAAAGAATAAAAGTCAAGGTCTGATCCATCAGGACAGCGAAGACAAAGGGATACTAGTTAGAGGATACAACACAAGACATTCTGAAAATGGGAGCCAGGTGCCAGAGACAGAAGTAGAAAAAAGAGTAGCTGTCATTAGTGTTAGAGGAACTGACAAATCAAAGCCATCATATTTTACTAGACTGAGTATCAGCAGCTTCTTTAAATACCCTGTAATATATTTTACAGATTAATCAAATTGAAGTATCGATGTTATCAGGAGGATCTATGCTTAGGGTCAAAATCCATAAATCATTTTTAATTGCCATAACATTTTGATTTTGTGCAAATCAAACTGAAAATATTACTAATAATTTCTGTCGACAAATAGATTTTGCGATGTACTGTAAGTTTAATTGCAAAATCCATAAAGTAACATGTATTATGTGTTTAAAAGTATTTACAAGTGTTACTGGCTGCCGTAGAACTGGGAGATGCAATAGCTTGTACGTTAGCAGTAGTGTCTTTACCAGTATGATTTATTGTAGCAGTCTTAAGGCTTTTGAGATTCCATTTCTTCCATGTGCACTTCCTTGGTTCCAGACCTGAAAATCAATAATTTAGTTCTGAAAAATACTTTTGTTAATTTTGAAAATCACCCCGTGAAAATTCTCACATGAAATGAAAATGGCTTTATTTCCTGTCTCCAATGTTCAAATTTTTACACCCATAGTAAATTTTAGGCTTGGGGTCCAAGCCTGTTAACTGAAGTTACTATATTCATATACTTGAAGTTGACCGGGATAGTTTTTGCTATCTCCTTTCTGCTCCTGCTTGATTGTGCACATGGGTTAATATCCCTACTTCATGGCTGTTCCAATTCTGGTAATTTAATATATTTGCATATTTTTTGTTGAGGTTCTGAATTATTCTGGCAGCAATACATAATTTACTTTACGCAGTGGTTTTCTATATTCATTCCAGTAGAATTTTGCACAGCTCCCTCACCATAAGTTTCATGCAGATACAGAATATATGCCACACCAGGGGTCTCCTAGTTTCTCGGGATTTTTTTTCTGGTCTGACTAAATTTCAGTTAATTCTATCCATTATCTATTTATAGTGGTTACACATTACAGAGTATACCGTGGGTTTACCCAGCTCGTCCAAGTTAAAGGCCCATTTGGAGTTTGGTGTATATGTAACTTTGAAGTATGAAAACCTTCTCTAAATTAGATTTTTCAGGGTGATCTTTTTCTACATACAATTTTCTCTGTCTGTAACTAAAAAGAAAATTCTGCTTAGCAAACAGTGACTGACACAGAGAAAGGTTTTACAAAAAATATTTCTGCATTTCATATCTACTTCAAAAACATATTTCTATTGCATTTGTCAATCGGCTTCAACATACAAGATAATGAAATCCACATTGTCATGAAATCTAAATAAATAAGCAGTAAAGATAGAAATCTGTTCTAAATCGATGTTTTGGAATGGATATTAAGTGACGTATACAATCTAAAAATCATAAACTGTTACTGTTAAAACATGCAGATATTTAATGGTAACATAATACTACTGCCAACAGAAACTTCTAGGACAGGTACAGTCTGAATCCTGTAGCACTACTGACAGAAAGTGATCTTTTTTTATAGAGAGATACCTTCAAGGTTACCTAAAAATTGTTACTGGGGAAGATCTCCTAGTCCGTTTTTAACAAAAAAAAAGAAATCCCCAGTATGATCAGCAGCTTTTCCAGGAATTAGTATAATTTTGCTTAGGGCTTGAATTTTAATGCTTCCTTCTTGACTGCATCTATGTGTTTAGGATAGAGTCTTCCAGAATGCTTCTCCTACACCGTAGTACAAAGAAAGCACTGAAATGAAATCTGCATTCATCAGTTCAACTCTAAGTTATGTCTCTGGGTATGATTATATCCTTGCTGGCTAATTCTGCAATAGCTAAGCAATTTAACATCTAAAAGAGCTACTAGAGAACAGAGTCACTGCAATAATTGATCGGACTGGATTAGAGCCTTAAATATAACCCTAAAATTCAATACTTTCAGTATCAACAGATACCAACTCTAAAGAGGCTATCAGTTCCTATCCACTGAAACTCTGAGGCATATAAACTTTTAAACACTAAGTGACATCAGATCTTAATTTAATAGGGAATAATATTTATTTAAACTCAACTTAAAAATTCCAATCTACCTTCACCTTGTGTTATCTTACACAGGAAGAATTCCAAAACTGGATCTAACATGTACCGTGATAGAAACACAAGCAGGTTGTCAAAACTGTCTTATACTTGCAGTAAGACTCTAGCATTATTGAATGCTGGGGGACGCAGTCCAGCTAATCTTGCTACACAAATTAATATTTAGATTGCAGTATGATTCCACTGTGTCAGCCTCCGAATACTAAACAGGTATGTCAGGGCAGATTCACACAGCATAGCTTAACAATTAGTGCTCATTACATATTTTGCTTGATACACTTTTGCCAAAAACATGAAATGTCTGATCCAGGTTTATTTTTCCTTAAAGAGAAATAATGCCACGGATAGTCAGCTCAGATTCTTTGTCTCCATTCCAGGCTAGTGTTTTAAGCTACTCACCCATATTCATATACCAACAATCAGGACTAAGATATCACCATCTTCTTTATCATTAGTGAGTGGAGAAAGCCAGCTTTGACAACAGTATTCCTACTACTGAATTCTCTACGTATGTACATATACGTATGTAAGTACTAGGGAAAAAAGCAATAGATTCTCACTGAAATGAAGACTTGATGTTCTGGACAAAATATGCCTTAGGGAGAAGGGAAAAAATGTACTGGTACAGAATATCCACTGAAAAATTAAGTCTACCAATCCATCCTTAATATCATCATCAAAACTTTTAATAGATTCAGGAAATGTTTCATAGAGAGCAACATAAATGACTTGTGACAATCAGGATATAACTGCCAAAATAAGAACACTGTATCTAAAAAGGCTACTAAAAAAGATTTCATATCACAATTTCTTTAGTTATTGTACAAATATTCAAGAGAACTGTACTAATTGCAAAGCCATTCTGCTAATTTAAAAAAAAAAAGTAAAGTACCTTAAGTATCTTTTATTATTTGTGTGAAACTTTAGGCAACTGTATCAACAATAAGGGAATTCACTTTTGAAGAAGTTGCTTAATCAATGTATAAGTTCCCTGTTAAGTCTTAATCAGCAAACTGATTTAAACAAATTATGTATTTTGAACAGGTCACTTAGGGTTAAAATTAGGATGTAGAAGAAAGTATTATTTGTTAATACTTATTAATTAATCTTTATATTTAATAAAAAGCAAGACTTTTAAAAATATCACATCTTTTAGTAGTAGAAGTAAATTTAACTATTCACATATGAGACAAAACATATGTTGTTCTTATAAATGTATTAACATGTACTTTTTTTAGTATATTATAGTACTTTTTGATTCAGAATAGCATTTAAGAACACACATTATTTGAAGCATATGTTGAACCTATCAGCCAACAATTAAGACAGAATCTAAGTGCTGTACTGAATCAAAGCCAGTATACATAATCACAGGCTCCTGCCACATTAATATTCTCCTTCTCTTCTTAATAAAGAACACAGTGATCACCTGAGGTAACAGAATCCATACACTTTTGATTTATGTTCTTAACATAAATATTCCACACTCATGCCTTTTATAAATCCTAGCACCATTACACAAAGTAAGCAAAGTAAAATAAACAGTCAATTGGATCTAAAGGCTTATTTTAAGCTTCATGGTATAAACCTGCTAACGAAATTAGTTCTTCATATGTTCAACTACTGCATGTTAAAGTTATGTGAAATGTTAGTCTTGGGCTTACATTTGATGCAGTTGAGCTTAATCGGTAAAACACGGGCATTTTTGTACTTGCAGAATGTACAGCTTATTTGAGTGACAGTAACAGATCTAAGAATGCTTGCAATTAATTTATACAGTAAACTTTTGGATAAACCACCACCAAAAATAAACCTGAAACACTGCAATACATGATTTAGAGAGAAACCATCTTCTCCAAACTTTGAGAACATTTTTTTTCTGTCAAAATAACAATAAAATATTCATTACACTGAATGCAGAGATTTTAAAAAATCCTAAAACCACAAAACAAACCAAAACTAGACAAAAGTAAAAAGTACAAGGACTTTCACTTGGAACACAATCCACAAGGAAACAGAAACTCCTACTTCACTGATCTTACAATTCCTGCAGGAAATCAAATGTAGGTGTTACAGGCAATCATGCCACTGCATAATCTTAAATCACTCCCTGAGTGTTGTCAGATTGCTGTACTCAATGATACATTAAAAAAAAAGAAAATTATGTAATTTAAGATGAAGTGTAATATATATGCCAAAATATATGCAATAATATTACATATTCTACATTCTAATTCTGGGTTTGCCTTACTTTTGAACTTCTTCTCAAGTTTAATACTAGTTTAACATTATTAATTTCAGTACTTAATTGGTCAGCTCTGGGATACAAGGACATGGGCAGCAAGAAGAATCCTTCAACAATTATGGCTCCTAACAATAAATAACTACTGCATTTCTCAATTTTGTAGCATTCAAGAAGTGCTAATAGTGATTCTAAAAGGAGTATGAAAATGGAACACAAAGATTAATATGTTAAAATATTTTCAATACTCAGCAGCTTCTGTTTAGGATACTGAAAGAAACAGTATGTACTTGGAAATGCTGAGCTTTTATGACTTATATAAATCCCAAAGTTTGGAGCATAATTATTATGTTCCCTTGTGTTAAATAGCTACTCAAATGAAAAAATAATCTAACAAAGGATTTGTTATTTTTATTTATCTCAATATTTTCTTCAACAGAAACTTTAACTGACCTTTAATAAGCCAAATTACAAACACTCTATGGCCTCACATTAAAATTTTTGAATCATTTAACATATTAACTCAATGGGTTATTAACAATTTATGGTCCAGTTTTGTTAGTATTCACATTAATATTTCAAACAGAGACCATGTTCATGCCTGGTTATGCCTGAAGTCTAACCAACATCCAAGAAATACCAGGATCTAGACATTCCAAACTACCAGAGACATATTTGTTCTCCTGCAAGTCCTTCACCTAGCACATTGGAAAGTCCCAGACACTGGACTCCAAAGATTTGACCATAATTTGCCAGATTAATAAAACTAATAATCATATTTATACTGTATTTGGAATTTCCATTACCCAATACATATAAATTCATTAAGTCTTAGAAAAAATGACTAACTTGAATGAGTGAATCTCAAAACTTTTCTTTCCCTTGATTTGGTATCAAGTACTGCTTTGACTTCCAATTCAAAGCATATTCACAAGACAGAATACTGTGTACTTTTTTACATGTAGAAAAAAACCTCACATTTCTACCCTTTGACTCCTCAAAAATGTATTTGTCAACCTGAAAAATGTTTAAGTACTTAATTCATAATTAATGCTATTTCACACAATGATATAAGCAATATTTTCAGCTAAGACAATTCATACTATGAACTGTGAATATATTTCAAGTAAGGAGCAATGACCTAAAATTAAGACTTTAGGTTACTACAATCTACCTGTGAAGATATAAAGGAAAAGCAGTACTTTTAAAGCTGGTTTTGTTGTTTGTTTTTGGCTTTTTTTTTTCCCAAACATACAGAGATAGGTGTGATCTCACTTCCGGATCCAACGAAAAAACTTGAAAATTTGGTGTTTCTTGTCTAATCCACAAAAAGAATTAAAAATATATTATCTATCTTTGTTTTCCCCATCTCACTTGCTGGAGTCAGAACTTTTTCTGCACCAATTTGTTCAGCAGCAATGTCTTTAAAAGAAAATCAACCAAAAAACAACAATGTTTAGCTATAAAGAGAGTCTTGGTTGATGATTTTATTGTTTAAAATCTCTAATCGGGCAAAGACTTTTTATAGATCTAGATCTATATCTAAATGTGTATGTGCACAAACTCTACAGAGTATATAGTCCTACTGCATCACTGCAATGGTTGGAAGGCTTAAAAATAACCATTTTGGTGTTTCTACATGTCTCATCTTTCCTTTATATGCCTTATCTTTCCTTTATAACACCAAGATCTGCAGAGAACATGTTTTCATAGACTTCTGCCTACACTTTGTTTAGGCCTGAAGAAAAATTTTCCTAAAACACAGAGAGAACTGGGACTTTAGTTTATTAGAATATTTTAAATTATGATCTTGATACTTCACACTTGAAAACTGAGCAAAAGCTATATGCATTTACCTGGGTCAATGTCTGTTGTTTACTCTGTTCAAGGACAGTAAAATGTTCCTCTAGATGGTCCACATTGCAATGAAAATATTTTTGCAGCATGTTTCTCTAGGTCAGTGATACATGTGTTTATTCTCTTCTCCAAATCTGACAGTGGATTGATGTTCAATGAACATGTTCACACTGATATTTATATATAGCAATGGAGGAATAATCTTTTTGCAACTTACCCACCAAAGAATAAGGCTTACTGAGAGAGATAAAACTTGACCATTCCTTTTGCAATCAGTACATAGTACAAATAGTTATTTCTGAGAATTATACAAATGCAAAGATTAGACTGGGTAATCTGTTAACTTTATTTTGCATAAAGAATTGTAACAGCAGTATAAATACATTTACATATACCTTCTAAGAATCTCCAAGTTTAGCAACAGCGTTATGGTAGATTGCAATTTTCTCCTCTCCTGTGTACTGCATCCAGAGATGACTACATCATCTCAAAAAGACAGAAAACCAGAAACAGTCCAGAGAGGTCCATTACAGCATACACAGAATAATTAAAAAGACTGTAAGTTTTTAGTTAGAGAAGGAGATAACGCAAGAAAAAAAGGGTTATTATCTTTCTAAAGAGACAAATAAAATCATGTACAATTTAAGTTCTCAGAAAGGACAGTAACTCCTTCCATCTGTTGAGAACTGCCTTGGAAGCATCAGAGGTAACTCTGTTCCCGAGTTTAGCAAACAAATTAAAATCGCAGCTTAAATATTTGAGCAAAGGGTTTAAACCAATGCCAGTCACTTGAAATTAATCATCAAATTAGTCACTGTCCTGAAATAAGTTAGTAAGTGCTAATACAGAGTAATCAATGTGTTTTTAAACCCTCTAGTAGAGCCGAAACACAATGGCATGTTCTATCTTAACAGCAGGACAGTAAGACAAATTATTTCTTTAAAGAAAAAACAAATTAAATGCAAATTATCAATACACCTCTGATCATTTTAGAGTAAAAAGGGGAAAGGTGAGTAAAACCAATTAGAAAATTTAAATATATTAATATTTTATTTTTACATTACCCCAAAATAAAATGCTTCCATTTTTTATGTCAGATTGCTCCGCTTAAAAATACATATTTTTAGAGGAAAAAAAAAATTATAATTAAATGTTCCACCTACCAAAATACTTTTAAACATTTTTCATCTCTTTGTTCCTGTAAGAGAAAAAGTTCTGATTCAAAGCAAAAGAGCAGTTTTTCTCATATCTCTGTAGATAAAGGCTTTGAGTGAATCAACACTTGCAAATAAAGTAGGCAGGTCAGAAGGTATGTTCTGGTCCCTCCAAAAAGAATGTAATTTTGACAAATCACTGGCAAACACGTTAAATTCTTTAACAAAATGCAAAGGCGTATTTAAAGATTTCTCTAGCAGTCTTACCAGTACAAAACAAACCAGAAAGAAAGATCATTAAAAAGCCAAACTAGCTATTCTCCTTTACACACTTCTCAGAACTTTTCGCCTCAGGGTTCAGGACCTTTTGTTATGTTAGTAATGCTGTGGACTGATCAAATATTTAAACAAAGCTTCGTTCAGTGTCATCACTCAAGCATGCTTCCAACAATAGAAAATTGCTGTACAGCAGACATAAAATTTCTTCCATGGTCTAGCTTTGAGAAAAGGGGAAGTTAAGAACAGAGAGGCTGCTCTCTTAAAGGTTTTCCATTTCTACAAACCTCTTAGTTTCCAGTGCCTGAGGGTCTTGGAAATACAATATATGCTTAAACTTAATTCCCAATATTTATATTCACATGGCTTTGCTCAGGACATGATTCCAGCATGTTCACTTCACCATACACACGGGTAGTTAAAATAATATGCATCCGTACTCACCAAATCTTGAGACCGTACGAATTCTTCTAAAGTATGAAGAGGCTTTTGCATTTTCTGCTGACATACAGTAAAAGTTCTTTAAAAAAAAAAAAGTAACATATATTAGCAAATATTTAAACTTCAGATAGCTAAAACTGACAGTCAAAGCTATCGCTGTAGCATATATAGAGCATGTTCATTGCAGCTTCTTCCAATAAACAGAAGAATACTACACATTCTTAGATATCAAGAAACATGCTAAAAATGTGACAGACATATAAAGCCAATCATAACGGCAGAGCTTCCACCTTCTTCTCAATACCTCCAAACAAAATATTTATACTACTGTTATTTATGTTCTTCTAAAATACATCGGGAATAAAAAGTGAATGCCCAATCACCTGGAAAATCTGCTGTGTTCTTACCTAGTCAGTTTTTGTTTAGAAGCTGGAAGAATTGTGAGGGTTGCAGACTAGCAGAAGTCTTACTGCTATCAATCAATTGGTATCTTCTGAGTTCAGTATAATTAACTTTACACTGCTGTACCTCAGCAGAAACTGAGTGTGAGAAACACTGATTTCAAAATTATCTTTTTTGTAAATTGTGAAATGAAGGACCCCGAACAAAAATGATATAGCAACCATTCCTAAAAATGGTTCTCTTAATATCACAGCTTTTGTGCAAATAGCTATATAGAAGACATGTGCACAAAAGGAATAATTTAGTTTTCAGAGTTTGCTTTTAAATAATAAGCAGTCTCTGTTTGTTCCCAAACAAGTTCTGGATTAAACACCCAAAGAACTCATTCAAACAAATTAAGAGATGGTACATTTAGTAAAACCTACTATAATTAAGTTTGTCAAGAATTTTAGGAACTATCTTCTCCGCCTTCAATAAACCTTTTGCTATTTTTCCATAATTAACCACCGCACATCAAGACGTATTGTCACCGTTGAAGGAAATAAAATATGGATGGTGAAACATAGCCATTTTTCCCTGCTACTGCCATGTTTTACATACTGCTAGCGTGGGAACGAGAGCAGGCCAAAACGAACCAAGTAACAACAGAATTCTGGCAGAAGTCCTCTTCTGCTAGATGTAATACCACTGAAGCCAGTGAGAATTCCGGGGTGTAAGGGAGATCAAAATTGGCATTAAATCTGTCTTCAATGTCAACTTCTTTTTTTTTTTTTCCCCTGAGGTTATTCCAGCTAATACATCACGGACTAGAAAAGCTTTCTATACAAAAATTACTGGTTTAATTCAGTCACCTCGAGTTGAAAATGCAGTTACTGTGATAAACTGTGAATTGTTTGTTCATCAAACTTTGTACCAATTGCTTAGGCTGGTTTGCAGTTCCTGAACACTGAATATCGGGTAAAGGCTCCTGTAGAGCAGCATCCTCAACCAGGCCAAGGGATCCCGCAGAAAAGATCCCATGGGATCCCACTTGGGGAGAGATGCAAAACAAGAGAGACCAACACAGTTCTTCCAGCCTCTGGTGCCAACTGTAAGAATGCACTAAGTATACCAGTTGTGAGGAAAAAAACCCACACGGGTAAAAAAAAGTCTAACTAATCTAGCTTTCCTGGAGCTGACAAGGGAAGGAAACAAACCCTTCATTCTTCGGTCACAGTGGTTTGCAGGTACTTGCAGCGAGCGGCCAGAGCCCTCAGGGCGCTAGCAGCTCCCCTGTGTGAAACGCCCTCAGCGCAGGGCCCCCTTCCCCCGAGCGGGAAAGGGCGGGTTTCTGCCCCGCAGGTAACGAGCGCGCAGCTCTTACTGGGGGTTGTGGGACACAAAGCGCTCGCGGCAGGGGGCCCTCAAACAAACGCGAAACAATCGCTCGAGAGGCCCCGCGAGGAGCCGCTCTGCCCGCGCCGCCCTCCGCGCGCTGCCCGTCGGTCACCCCGCCAGCCCGCGGCACGCGCTGCCCCTCAGCGCCCGCGCGCCGTCACTAGGGTCCCCTAGCAACCGTTCCCCTAGCAACCGCTCCCCTCCCGGGCACATCTTCCGGCCCGCTCCTCCCCGCCGCGCCTGAGCCGCGCACTTTCGTTCCGGGGCCTGCGAGGGCCGCAGAAGAGCCGGGCTGCCCTCTGCGGAGAGCGCCGGCCCGCGGAGGGGCTGAGGCCGAGGGAGCGGGTGAGGAACGGAGCGGAGCGGAGCTCCCCGCCCCGCCGCGGGAGCGCAGAGGCCACGGGGGCGGCGGGGGAAGGAGAGAGGAGGCAGAGCGGCGCGGAAGGCACCGCATCGCCGGCAGCCCCGCGGCCCGTGATGGCGGGGCCGCGATGGTGGGGCCGCGGGGCCCTGGGCGGAGCGGCCGGGCGGCTGTTTCCACGGTGGGAGGCGGCTCCCGACCGCCGCCGGAGCCACCGGCTGTGCCGGCCCGCCGTGGCAGGCGGCTTTGCGCCCCCGAGGTTCCCCACGGCCTGTTCGCTCGCTGCTGCCCTGCGGCTTTCCGGGCACGGAAGGTCCCGGCCCCGTGCACTGGCAGACCGCGCACCTCCGGCCTCTCTGCGGCCTCCTCAGAAGCTGTTCTCGCTAAGGCCTGACCGCACTGCTTCCACATCGGCTCAGCAGACACGAGTGAGCACAGGGCAGGAACCGAGGGGGACGCGCTTTCCCGCACTGCACGGACCGTACACAGAACCCCCATGTCCCGGCTGAGAGTTTTAAGTTGGTTTAGGATTGCGGTTGGAGTGTGGACGGTACCCTCCAGCAGCAGTGGTTTATCCGGGGCTGGGAGATTAGGCAGAGATGGAGCTGTTATTTACAGCCTTAAAATTTTATGTCTGAATCGAGATCTGGATCTTGCAAGTGGGGTAAACTCCAGTGCTGTCTTTTCTCAGAAAGTAGATACAGTCTGTATGCTGCTGTAACTTTGGGAGCAACTATTATTTCGAGACCACAAAGGTTTTCCTGTGCTGTCAGAGCAGCATAGCTCTTGTCAGTACCAATAATGAAAGTGCTTCAGGCTGTCATAGTTGAACACCACAGTACCATAAAGCATTATACTGAAAAGAATCAGTTTGCAGGCTGGGAATGCATGTCAAATTACAGGGCCTCTGGCCCTCCTTGCTTCTTGAGGAAACTTGATAATAATAGGGGTTAGTCTGAGATGCAGAGTATATTTGCTTTGTCTCAGAGGTATTTAAAAGCAAATTGCGCTATAAAATTTGTGTGCATATTAAGTTTTGTGTTTTATTTGAATGGACATTCCTGACCTTTACAAAGTTAGAGCTTATTGGTAGGGGAAGAGAAGGTATCATAGCATGCATGAGTACTTTTATCAGAAAATAACAATGACTTTTCCTGGGATTAATTTTAATTTTTTATTGGAAACTTAGAGTGTTTTGGGTTTTTATTTTTCAATTAAATTACACTTGGTTTTATTTAAACCATTCTGGATCACATCTCAGGATTTGTTTGTTTTTGTTAAACATGACTGTTTTGTTACACTCTTTCACAAGTGTGATCCCTGACATGAAAAAGTAAACCTAAATTAGCTGAAACTAAATACTGAGAATGACTTTTTTTCATTTCAAGTAATGCAGCACAGCGTACAAAAGGCAGTTTAACTGCTGCAGGCTCCTGACTGTGGGCTGCTTGTGGAAGACCAGAGAGGACCCTGAGTGATCTGGTCAGAAGGGCTTTGCTAAAACTGTGACTGTGAGCCTGTGCACGCAGCCATACTGATTGTGTCTGGATCAGGCACGGGCATACAGTCATGGTTCTGATACCCTTGCTCACGGTACACGGTGAAAGTTTTATGCCAGATACAGAGCTGGCATAACATCTGTCCTGAACAAAGCCTGAAAAAAATCCATTTATGTTACTAAATAAATACAAACTTGCGTAGAGTTTGTAGTAGATTCACTTGTAGAGTGAGTCTAGACTAGGTCAGAGCTTACTGTCTGGTAGATGGAGCATCATAGCTGTGTTTTAGCCCTTGGGATTAACTTTTCAGCCTCGAGCCTTACTCCTGGAAGATTTCCTCTTAGTGCCCTGTCAACAGGGATTTCATTCGGGTAGTTTGGTTTGCCCATACACAATTAATTTTGGGATAGAAAGCTAAATTTGTACAGTTAACTCTTCTCTGATGGATTTCTGTCCTGTAGACAATTCATTGTCAATAGTCATGCTGAAGACTAATGGGACTAATGCTTATCCAGGTAAATAGTAGCTACCAGTGTTTTACCAGTGCTTTAACAACCGAATCAGATTATTTTGTTATTCTTTCTGTTACAGGAAATACCTTCCTTGATGCATACTTTTTGCTAAACAGGATCACACAGAATAATTTCTAATAAGTTAGTTCATAGTATATTGGATTTCTATTTAACAGCTACAACATACTGTCTTTTTCAGCTAACCATGGCTTTAAATTCATCGACGCTTCCAAATGAAGAAAATTCTCAAGGAACAAAAAGAAATACTGAATCTTCAGAAGGTCTAGAACTGCAGACTCCATCATCATTTCAAGATAATCCACTTCAACAATTACAGTTAGCATCACAGGAAGTACTTGAAAAGGCAAAAAAGAGTGGGAGATCAAAATGCCCCCGGTGCAGTAGTTCAAGGATGTTTTATTGTTATACATGCTTTGTTCCTGTTGAAACCGTCCCTACCGAAGAAATTCCAACTGTGAAGGTTACTATTTCTTATGGAATTTTTTATAATGTTCTTGTGCCTTTTAGTTACTGGGGACAGAGAACAGTCTGTGACCATACCTTTTCTGATTCATTCTTTAAGGATATGCATCTTTACACAGCTATAAGCATGAGTGAACTAGTTAGATAAAATTATTGTTCTTATTTGAGAAAGGACATGTACCAATGATGACTGTGTTCCAGTCTTCACGTAAACATTTATGTATCTGCTAGATGAAAAGATGAGCTGAAGTCACTCAGCTTCTCATGCAAATGACTATGTTTTCACATCGTTCTTAAAAATTTCTTTACAGTGCTCTTATCTTTCTTATTCAATTTCTAAGAACTCTGGCCAGAATAGAGAACACCATCAACAGAAAATATGATTTGTCCATAACCACCTGTGACTTTTACATAAAATGGGAGCTAAAAGGCTTTCCTAAATGTTACAGCTGCGTAATTTGGTTCAGCACTTTTAAAATATAAATAAAGAATGAAAAGCTTAATGCCTTTCAGCTAAAATACTTGGAAAAAACATCAAAGAGGACTGATACATTTTGCAGAATCACTTAGGAACTAAAATGCGTTTTGAAGATGCTCTGTAGTTTGAGCATCATGAAAATTCTTTAGAAGTACATCATAAATTTGACCTAGTGGATTTAGGTGTATTTTCATTGAAATGGCACAATTTGTGATAGGGCAAATACCTAATGTGGATAAGTACTCATGTTTAGGACCGTTGTATTGCTCAAATTAAGACCACATCTTACTTACCTATCGATGCTATTTCTAGAGGTTTTACCACACTACTGCTGCAGTGTTCCAAGTTGCATTCATTGCATACTTAGGTGTGTATATGAACAGAGAGGTGCTTCTTGTCACTTGCACCTAGTTTAGTTCTAAACCTATTAAAGCTAAAACATTGTAAAAAAAAATTCAAGTGTGACTCAATTACACACCCATAGGGATTTCTCCTGCATTCTGCATAAATTTTTGTACAAGTTTTTGTACCTGCATATTTGACCATAAATATTCTTTTTTTTTTTTTTCCTCTAACTGTAGTTACCTTTGAAGATTGACATTATTAAACACCCCAATGAAACAGATGGCAAAAGCACTGCTGTGCATGCTAAGCTCCTGGCACCTGATGATGTTACAATTTATAAATACCCTTGCATTCCAGAATATAAAGAAAAAAGACATGAGGTGAGACATACTGTATAGAAAGCTGGGGTTTGTGCTGGGGCAATACAGAGATGCTTTCTGTACTTCCCCTGCAGAGGCACCTCTGCTGGGAGGGAGCAGGAAGAAGGCACTATTCCATCAATCCATCTAGGGCTCTATCAGAGCTTGGGCCTACAAATGAACAGTTGTAATGGATTGTCCTTCAGAGCTTAAAAAGCTGTAGTACTATCTAACCACCTTGAATTTCCTGTGTTCCCCACCTTAGATAATGATAGAATGGCAGAGGTTGGAAGGGTTGTCTGGAGATCATAGAGTCCAGCTCCCACCAGAGAAATGGCCAATTTGAATTCACTGTGTACCATAAGAAATATTTTGCCCAACCATGTGAAAATATTCAACTTCCAGCAAGTTAAACAGCAGTGAGGTGTTGTGCTTATCATATGCAGCTGCAACATTTAAGCATTCTTAAAAATGTTACCGTTCAGCATTACAGAGAAAACCTATTAAAATGCAACTGCTGTCTGTCGCACTCAGCACAGACCCCAAAAAAGGAAGCTATGAACTTGGATTTATATGCCCATTTAAATGGTGTGATTAATCTGAAATTTAATACTTACACATTTGATGTCACAGTCAAAATTTCTGTTATTGCTCGACTAGATGAGGAAGAGGATACTCTCAGAAATGTTATTTTCTTCAGGGAATGATCCATCAAGTAAAGCATAGGTAGCAAAGAGGCAGGAAGCTGGAGAAAAAAAAAAATTTAAAAAAAGCAGAACAAGCAAAGGGGAAGGCAGGGAAAAGTGAGCAGGGATTGCAGTGAATTTGTATTGTCCCAGCTTTCCAAGTCACAGATTCTGAATGCTGCAATAGCTACTGAAAGTATACTACAAAAGGCCATCGCTGGTCTTACTCATGCAAGATACCTGTGGGACCTGCAACAGACACAAGGGTGGGAGAGATTATTTCTTCTGATCTAAAATTTGTGAATGAAATTAGAAACTTACCTTTATGGCCTTCTGCCCAAAGACTGCAAAGACAAGTGAAACTTCAACTTCCTCAGGGCTGATGCCAGTGTTTTGGCTGAAAAAAATACTTTTACAGAATTATTAGTGTTAGTAGTAGGGGCATGGATGTTACATTTAATTAAAAATCTCTCACAAATATCTTTATTCATTATTTTAACATAGTCTTTTATCCTTTTAGACAATAGACTATTTAAGAGATACCATTTCATCTGGTCCTGACTTAAATGTTTGCGTGTGGGGACAGAAAATTGCTGTTCTTTAATGAAACAAATCCTGGTGTTTTATTAGATTTTATTAACACTCAGATTTCTTTCTTTTCTTCATTTAGATAGCACTTATATTTCCTGGCTTTAATTCAGTTTCAGTAAAAGATATTGCTTTCCATCTCCAAAAGTACAGTAAGAAAAGTGTTTGTGATAATGGTGATGACTGTTGCAGAGAGCCATTTCTTAAGCAAGCAAAAATAGAGCCTGAAGAAGGAAAAAACCTAAGTGAATGCATCTCATGTAACAGGAGTGAAGGCACTGGACTGAAGAAAATAATATTTATTGACAGTACCTGGAATCAAACTAAAAAAATAATCACTGATGAGCGGCTTCAAGGTAAAAAAAAATTGTTAGAGATGATACTGCTACAGAAATTAAGAGAAACATGTGTGTATAGCAGACCTGAGCATTATATAAATGCATGGCTAACCATCTGCATATACAGGGAAGATTCAGCAGCAGGTATAACAGTGTGCACAACCCGTTCATTCATTGCTTTCATTAGTGCCTGTCAAAGTTGCATTAATACTGCAGTTTTGACTTCCAAGATAAATGGGGCAGATTTTCCTTAGGCATAAACTGATGACATTTTTATGTTGTGCACATATGAAAAATAGAGAGTGCTGTAATTTTTCAGTTCAACTGCAAATGAAATCATCATCCAACAAAATATTCCTTATATATTAAAGTTCAAAATGGAGTGTTCATATTTCCAAATAAAAAGTAATTGCTGTACTTATTCAGAAAGATTAAGTTACAAGAAATACTGGATGGAAACATTAGTAAAGCAAGAGATTGTAAAGAATTGCCTTGTGTTTTGTAAGCCTGCATTTATATGAAGAGTAAATCTAGCTAATTGTACTGGAAGAGAAAGCAAATGAGTACACATCAATCTTAAAAAAAAAAAACCCGAAAAACAACTAGAAAACTTGGCCAAAAAGTAGCTCTATATCTTCTTGGAAAAGTGGTATAATACATCTTTAGAAATCCAAACTAAACCAGTTATGTTAAAGACAGGAAATATTTGAAAGTGGGTAATGTCTGGGATTGATTACATCATTAAAAGTGATCACTAGATCAGAAAGGAAAGAGTTGCATCTAATGTTAACAATTAGTTTCTCACATGAGTGATGAAGCTTATTGGCAGCATGAATGTGGTTGTTAAAGAAACTGATTGCTTTGGTATTTTTTCCTGTAAGTTTGATGCAGTTTGTATTACCTAAATGTCTTATTTTATTAGCTTATATATTCTCTTGTACAAGGCTGAATCATACATTGCTTTAGATGGTTGGGTTTTTTTGGTTGGTTGGTTTTAAAGTTTCTGTGCTTGCTTTCCTTTCCACAAGAAAATGGTAGCCTTTGCCTATGGCCAGCTGGGCTACTTGAGTTGTTCTGTGAGACAAACTCCTCTCATCCTGGTTTGTTTTGGTTTTTTCCCCTGAGAAATCTTTTCTCAGATTTTAATCTTTCTTCTTCCCTCAAAAAAACCCCCAAGCCAACACGCTCTTTGGTGTGATGCAAAGAAAAAGTAGGGGTTCTGTCATGACTTTGACGTTTATTCTAAAATAATATATGCTGACATGATCCAGGGGCCATAGAGGAGGCAAGGTGAATCCACGGGGTGCAAACCCCTTCTTCCTCAGACTAAAGCCAGAAATTATTCATAAAAATGGAGGCTTAAGGAAACGTGGGAGATGTCTCTGAAAGGTATTGAGTGCTGTAAGACATACAAGACAAAACTTTTGTAAGGGAAGTTTGGTCACATTATCTAAGCAGATTTAAAGGGAGCTGTGTTTCCATTTCACTTGATCTCAGATTCATAGAAATGTTTATTTCTAATGACCTCAGAAGTATGTGGATGCTAAAAAAGCAAAAGCAACATGTTGATTATGTTAGTATTGTAAGCTTTCGTATGAACAATCGGGATTTGTAATAAAACATTGCCTTTGGCTGTATAGATACAATACAGATGATAGAAACATGCTCAGTAAACTGTAACCCTTAACCCACCTCTATTTTTTTGTTAAAAAGCTCCTAAAATTCTGTGAAATTTAACTGATCCTGCATTTGGGGTAAGCTTGGTAGTGCCAGTGGTCGTGCCTTCAATTAACTTGTGTTTTGTACTCAAACCACAAATAGGTGGCAGTTTACAGTGGGGAACTGTCCCCTAAATTTAGTTCACTGCTGTTAGGGTGGAAGCATGGCTGAATTTGATGAAGGTTTTCACTTTGGTTAGGGCTGAGAATCCAAGTATTGAAACCTCTTGGGGGACCAACCTTAATGCAGTTTCCTATTACTATCTTGAATACCCATGTATAGGATTATTAAAGGTAATAATTAGGAAACAGTAATATTTAAATTCAGTAATATAATCTCTTGGGTGGTTTTTTTTAAACACTGTAAGAGAGATTTCTTTTACTATGCAAGATATCATACATTACTAACTGCAAAGCAAACAACTAAATCCATCTTGAAATTACACTACAGAGAATGAAACAGAACTCAAGGGTAAAAAGTCTAGAATTACAAGTGCTGTGCTCCTTACTGAAACTTCTTTGCTCATAACTTCCAAGCAATTCTTAAAACCATATTGTTATTTATACTATTAATTATACTAAGCCATCCCATGACACACAGCTAGTATCCCATTTTAGCATTTAGAAAAAGATAATTTTGGTATTCTTGACAGGTTTGTATGCTGTTCTTTATAATCCAACTGTCCATCCTGTTTACGAAATTATTATACATTAAGTTGGTTTTAATTTTAAGTAGTTGATGCTTCTTAAGAAACATAAAGATACATGTTTAAAATTAATCTGAATAATAAAGCAGTTACAGAGGCTATAGTAGATGAAAGAGTTTCATGTGCCACAGAGAGACCAAATTTCTTTCTTTCTTTCATCTCAAGTGGGAATGCTTTTAGTTTCTAATAAAATTAATGACCAGATTCTGTCATAGTCCTGAGTAATCCCAGTGAGATTGCAGTTACTTAACAAGCATAAATGAGAAGTGTCTGGCTCTTGGCAAACGTTCCTCAGTTCAGCAAAACTAACAGTCCCAGAGATTCTGGTTTACTCTGGAAAAGTATTGCCTTTTCAAAAGATGAAGTTTATTAGTAATTTTATGAATATTGATGAGTCTTTGTAGGTTTAGGTTTCACTCTTCCCACTCGAAGAGATTCTGCAGTTTGCTGAAGGCCAAGAGGCTGTATGAATGAAAGGATAACCTATAAATTTTAATTGCAAATACAAGGATTGTAATCTAGAATTTACAGCACTTTTTCAACAGATTTCAAAGTGGTTCACAAAGGAGGACAAAATTATTGCCTTTGTTTTACGGATGAAAAATGGAGGTACAGGAAGAGAAATTATATGTGTGCAGGCATCTAGCAAGCTCGCAGCAAAGCTGAAAAACAAAACTGAAGACTTGTTTAGTCCACCAATCCACAGTGACTAATCTGTGTCACCTCTTGTCTTGACAGGACTGCTGCAAGTTGAGTTGAGGACAAGGAAAACTTGCTTTTGGCGTCACCAGAAGGGAAAGCCAGATACATACCTTTCCACGATAGAAGCAATTTACTATTTCCTTGTGGATTATCATCAGGAGATTTTGAAAGAGAACTACAAAGGACAATATGATAATCTGCTTTTTTTCTTTTCATTTATGTACACGTTGATTAAAAATGCAAAGTGTTGTGCGGGAAAAGAGTAAGATGTCTGTCTATAGGTAAGACTTTTTTATTTTGTTTCTTTGATGATAAACTGCACAAACCTATCTCTAACTGAAATCTGCAAATAGACTGTACTTTTAGTAACAGCTGCAGTCCAAAAGCAAGCTGCAGACCTCACATTCTGCCCACTTGAGGTTGTAGAGCTACTCAGATGAGCAGTCTGATTTGAATTACTTATTTCAAAACAGTTATGCTTTGCTAAATATTGTGTTTGAACCTACAGACCTGATACATTCATTACAGTGAGAGTATTTCCTGAGGTGGGGATAGGAGGCCACCTCTCCTTGTGCCTTGAGGAGTGATCTCTCTCTAACTGTAAAAATGAATTAGCATTCTAGCATTTTATTATTATTATTATTAATACTTTGTTTCAGGTGCTTTCTTTGTGTTTTACCTAATAATACTGATTTCACTTTCATGACACCAAAAGCTTCCTAAAATTATGGTATTTAATTGGGTGGGCAGGGGTCACCAGTACAAAATGAAAGACCAGATTAAGTGGACAGAGTATAAATTATGTACTTGCAAGATTAATTCTGGAAAATTGTCATAGTAATAGCAAAGAGTGGTCTCTTAAAACATCTTTCTACAATTCATGCTTTCTATCTACAGTACCATTCACATATTGTTATATAAAGAATACTCTCAGTTTCTTGGGTAATTTTTGATTTCTTCAAACATTAATTTAGTTAAGTGTTTATTATTATATAATACTATTATTATTTGGGGGAACACTAACTTAACAAATGTCACTATGATACACACACACACACATATATATATAGAGTAAAATGTAGATGCCACATACGTGTGCAGCAGAAAGGGCTCATCACACTGTAGGAGTTGTCTGACAATGTCTTAGGTCCTACAGAAATATCTACAAAGTAATTTGCAATCAAAAAATAGGGGAGGTGGTGATTTCTGACAAGACTTCCTGAAGTCAGGCAGACTATGAATCCGCTGTGCTTTTATTTTTGCAGCAATAGTGCAAATTTATCATACTAGGATCTTCTGCCAGAAAAATTCACGTTGGTAAAATTCAGTCTTAAGGTAGAAAAAAAAATTGTTTTATTAGAGGTATGATATAAGATGGATAAATATTTCTGAATAATCTCAAAACTATGTTACTTCAGAAAAAATTTAATCTTGTCGAAGTGACACAGACTGAAAAATTGTATTATTTTTAAAATAAAAATTCTGAAGTTTTTCTTGCATTTTTTCAAAAAAAGATCTACCTAAATTATCACCTGTAGCATGCTCTCCAGAAGGGCATCCTCACACCCTAGTGAACATAGAAACTGTGCCTTGAAAAATGCTTCAGGAAAATATTTTTATGTTTACACAGTAATCCATATGGCCTCAAACAGCTGATTTGTCCTTTGTTTTTTAATGCTTCCAAGTTACTGAAATCGAAGTTAACGTTGCTTCAGATTTGTCTGTTTATCTGCACAAGTGATTTCATATAAAAATGGATTGCAGTGGACAACTAAAACACATCTCCTCCACGTGCAAAAAGAAATGCACGTTACATGAGTGCACATGAAGTGTGCACAAACTATAACAGCACCCTGAGAAACACAGGCTTGAAGTCAGAATGAGAAAGATTGTTTTTAAATATACATCTATATTAAGTTCATATGCCAGGCAATGAGAAAAATCAGCGGTCATGTCTCCATGCTGTTGAGAGGTTATTCTGGCTTTTTACAATAATTAATACTATTTTCTTTGCTATGAATCTTGATAGTCTTTTGACATTTCCGTCTGTTCTTTTATTTCTCCAACAAAGATCCTCATAATATTTTTTTTTTTTACAAATCACACAAGTATAATAGCTTGAGAAGGAAACTTTCACCCACTTTAAACAAACAAAAAATAAAATGAACCCACTGACCTAGTGTTTTACAAGAACCAGAGAGAAAAATCAAAAGGGGGGGGGGGGGGGGATGGAATTTACTTCCAAGACATTTCCCTGAAAACATGTTTTTTTTATTTAAGAAGCAGAGGTCAGATACAAAGCTTATATAAGCTGTTCTTTGTTACTTTTGGAAATAGTTTCATAAGGTTAAAAATGGTTTCCAAATTTAAGTTTTGTGTACCTCGCTTTATTTGAACAACGGGAATTAGGAAACTATTCCAAAAGTACAATAATTTTAATTCTCAGGTGAAACCACTGTACAGAAAAGATTTTAAATCTGGAACACTGCTTCCAGGAATTGGGTTCAGATTCTTTTTCTTCCAGTGCAATCTCAGTGTAACGCAAGACTCAGTCTTCTACCAAGTGACAGAGGCACATCTAATATCTGTAATTAATTACAGGCTGTTGATATTCCTGTGATAACCTTTTACAAGGGCAGGAAGGGAGGTTATTGTCACTTTTGCTTCAAGTCTGTTCTGTCTGAGCAGCAGATGTACTTTCCCCGTTCTGCCATCTCCTGCTCTCCCCTCCGTGAAAATATTTACATCTTCTGTTTAATTTCCCTGCTGGTATAAGAAGCCAAACCAAGCAAGTCATCTGCCTCAACACTGACAATGTCTCACTATCACTGATGTATTTTTCCCGCTTTGAGACTAAAGAATAATTTTCTTCCACCAAATGAAAGCGACCAAGTGCGTAATCCTTTCAAGTACAATTAGCAAAGTGACATCCCTGGTCTTTAAAATGAGGGTCATGGGGAGGTAAAGGCCAGTGCTGGGCCTTTTCTTTCATATCAGAATACCCCTGCACTAACTATCTCTTCTGTTTCCAAAAACATCAGAGAGCAAGGGGGAAAACAGGCTTTGACTTCCATTAGCAGTAACTTAAACAGCCATAAGTTAAAGGGGGAGGAAAAGGAAGAGCATCTCTATCTATCTCCTTTCACAACTGAAGACATCTGGCCTCCCGTGGGGAGGCCCCAGATAACAAAGAACCTGTCATTACAAACCTCCGCGATGTGTTCAGAGAACCATTTTACCTGCAGTCTGGCTCATTCATTTCCTGCCACTGAAGCCATCTGCTTCTGCTTATATTAGGTATTTTTGTTCTTTGTTTGGCCAGGAGCATGAAGTGGCTTCACTTTAGCATGCCTGTATGCTTGGTCAGAGGGAGGATTTAATCCTTCTCTCAAAACGAATAAGAAAGGGAGCTGTGAAAAACAGTTCCTTTCCTGGAAGGTAGCACAAATGTCATCCAAGCCTAGGTTGAATAAAGGGTCATGGCAGTGCATGGGGTAAAGATCCATGGAGATTGAAAAGAGATGGCAGCTTGGAATCTACAGCCGAGCCTTCCAAAGCACTTCTAATCTCACCTGATTTCAATCCTTGCCTCTGCTTCTTGCAATTTTGTTTTTTTTCAGGTTGGATCCATCTGGTTTTCCAAACAGGCTGCTTCTTCAGGCCCAATTGCAGAGTCACGTTGTGATCTGTTCTTGCTTTCTTCTTGCACTGGCTTTCAGTATTTTGCCTGAATGCTTTAAAATCAGCCTGTCTTCATAAGTGAAGGTCGTAGCATACTTACATAAAACAATGTGATGTGAAAATCCATTCCACCTCTCCCAGCCTCTGAAAATACCAAACTAAGGGGAGGGGTGTGGGGAGGAACTACCTGTTAGTTTCCCATTATTTGCTACAAACTCCCAGGTACCATTAACTTGTGTCCCAAAGTACTCCAAAAAGCTGTGCATCAGATGAATTTAAACTCGTGACAAAAAATTAACAGTGACTGCAGCAATGATAAAAGAGGAAAGCTTTTCCACTAAAACGAAAAAAGATCACGTGGCAGTAAGACACTGATCTAGCGATACCAGAATATGAGGTCACCCATCAAGGTATTGAACAGCTCAGCATAACTCCTGAACTGTTATCCCTTGTATCGAGAGATGTTATTTCAGTAAAATTCCAATGCTAGGGAATTCCAATGCTAGGAGAGTTGATCTTGACTGGGGGCACTTAGGAATAGCAACATTGAAAGCAAATGTTTAGACAAAAAATTTACAACATTCTTCCCCTTCACTTGTTGGGAAAGGTAGCACGTTGCTGCCACTTTATGGATTCTGAAGAGAAATCAGTTGCTGTAGAATTGTGAAACTAGTGTATCACATTAAGCTTTAAGAATACATAGTGGTGTGATCTCTTCACCACTACCTTCCAGGAAAAAAAAAAAAATCCAAATAGTTCTTAAGTCCCATAGCAAGAAGTAGAAACTCCTCCTCTAATGCAAAACAGGGGTTTTTAATTTTCACCTCACCGAAAGTGAAGAATTGTTTAATCTTAGTAATACTGCTGCCGCTATCACGTTAAAATCAAACTCTGATTTCCCTGCTGACTTTTCAGACCATAGGTGTTCAGAAGAGTGAATAGAACACTCCACGCCCGTACAGCCAAGAGCGAGTCCTGCTTGACCTGTGATCCCATGTGCTTCACTTCCCTTACCTGTAAAGTTCATTTCTGCCACTGAATTACACGTCTCTACACACGAGGCTGGGCTCATAAACCAGATGAACTTGGCACAAAATTGAAAGGCTGAGGATTATTACTTCAAAGATGATGATGGTAAAATTTTCCAATGGCAGGGATAGAAGAGCTATAGAGAATTATGTGTACCTGTGTAAATATCACCATATACATCCCTCCCTCCTAGCGATAAATGCAGTGAGGCACAAGCCAAAGATTTTCTCCTATGCTGTTTCTGTCTTGGGGAACATAAAGACAAATAAAATCAAAGTATGGTGTCAGACTTTATAAAATTAAATAATAAAATGTTATGTGTACAGAGCAAATGTATAATCTAATTAGATAGACATATATAGCTGAGCCAGTTCACGTACACAGGTTAATAGTTTGACTAGGAATTCGTTTGTTAAGTTCGAATGCAGTATCCAGCACAAGGGCTGTGTTATCCCTGGAAAACCCTAGTAACATTCCCTACCTTTTCACCATTGTGAATATCACTGCCAATGAGTCTAGTGTAATTACCTGCTCTTGTCTTGTAAAATATCAAATTCTTTGCATCTCCAAACAGCTCTGCAGTATAACATTTGTTAAAACAAAAAAAAAAAGTAAGCATATCCACCCAGGCTTCACAGGGCATATCAAAAGAGGCCAAAGTAGTAAACAGGTTATTCCAAAACAATTAAAAGAGTGAAAACTGCAAAGAAATTCTGACTCACCTGCACAGAGGAATTGCCATGGATCACTCTCTGCCATTTGTTCAACAGAGAAGGAAAGAGCAAGAGCGGTACTAAGGAAAAGGTGTTGGCCTCAGGTAACTGGGTACGTGAACTCCTGCGGTGAACGTGCACAGATGTGACCTCTGATGGAAATTCATAATGTATAGAATGCAACATGAGATTTTCTTTGCTGTTTTTTGATTACTTACTGGAAAATAAAATAATCAAACCAGTTAGTGTTTCTCTCATATTTGGGGGTTTATTATTATTAATATTCTATTAATTTATAAATTCCTCAGTTTATGCTAGTATTTATTTCAGCATAATTTTATTACAAACAACAGTATGTAAACCTGTTCATGTGAATTTTATAATATACCTTCTGTCCTACCAAAGTGATATAAGACCTGTCCTTTACTCTGTGAGAACACATTTTCGTGCATATGATCCAGAATAACATGGAACTTTAAGAAACCAAATTGTCTGTGAGATAAATAATATGGTCTCCATTTTTTGAGACTCTTTACATCTCAGTATCGTCTTCAACAGACATGCTATCTGCAATGACTGGATATAATCTCTAGCCATATTAACATACTTGTTAATATCTACAAATCCTGGTATAAAACATATTTTAGGACTTGAGGCTTTCATCATCCTAAGTTAGGCTGGTTTCCATATGGAAAACCTTACTTCTGCTCAAATAAAAGTTGAATTATGAAAACATTTCAAGGAATGTAATAATCAGTGAGTTGTCTTTTTAAACTGCGCTTGAACTCCGCCATCAAAGCCCGGAGATCTGCTCTAGTACAATTTCTGAAACTACTTGCTTTGGAGACAGATGCTAATGAATTGAACAGAATCAGACTCTTATCTGGAAAAGTGTCCTTAGTGTCTTTTATACGGAGGAACAATACTTTGAGTGCCAGAAAAAAGTTTGCTCAAGCTGAAACTACACACTTAATTTCAATGTTGTTACTAATAATAAACAATTCTGTATTTCAAGAACATAATAAATGTTTTATTTCTTTCAAAAATTACTTTTGGGGCTTAGTTTCATGACTAAATTGTGTGCCAAATGCAGCGTGAATTCCAGCTGATGCTGAACCTGAATTTTCTAGGGATTAGTCTGTGCAACCAAAACACTATCTAGCTTTCTCTTCACAGGCTTCCTTTGGCCGAATCAATGCTGCAGATTTTTTTTATTGGGTTTTGGGGTTTTTTTTCTTTGTCTCATATTTACAGCAGACAAGAAAGCAACATGATACAGCTTCAATTTTCAGAACCATCATGTAAAGCACCTTGGTCTACCTGAAGCAGTTGGCTTGTGATACTTTCTCACACGTGTCTAAGTGCATTTAAAATATTGGCTTTGATCTGCATATCTATGTCGGTTAAGAGTACAAAAATGTTTGCATTCTTTTCTATCACGATTGTGTTGGTAAAAATTATAACATTGAAGCCTTTACATTGCCAAAAGCTTCCTCTTTTCCTTGAGTAGGGTTTACTTTATCTGTGGAATTAAGTTTAAAATCCAGGCCTGAAGCAGCTGCCGGGGAATTTGCCAATGAACTATATGTCCAAACTCTTACATGCAGAATAATCTCTAACGTAGCCATACCTCAACTCATTCTGCTCGTTTTAAAAGGAGAATCCATTGGAAAAAACATAATGGGGTAAGGAACAAGAAATCCCACATTGTTTAAAAAAAGTCCATGAAAACTAGCACAGCAGATCCAAGCAGGGTACCATAAAGTACTGTAGCTGTTCCAACCAGGAGACAGTGCAGTGGAAATGGCCCAAATTTCATTTTCTAGCCCCCTGAAAGGTTCAGCCCTCAGTACAGGCACAGGCCGTTTTCCGTTAAACGCGCCCGTGTATATTCATCTTGTGAGGCATCTAGTTAAAGACATTCCTTGTTTATCTCCCCATATGTTGGCACTTTTCTTGTGAGAAATTAACATAGCTAACGCTCTACTGAACTCCATTGGTTTTTAGTATGCTTTTTTGCTTTCCAGAGTTCCAGTATTGGCATGCTAGTGATAATAGAATTGGGATCTTCCTGTGCTGCTGAGTTTACTGTTATTTGTACTGATGACCAGAGCCAAGTCCGTATCTGAGACTAACATGAATTACAAAATGTGTTGTTATGAAAGTAAAAGCCACTGCTTCAAGTTATCAAGACAACACCAAAACACATTAATCAAGCATACAATAAACGATGAAAGTTGTTGTTTCATCTGAATGAAAAAAATTAGGTCCATCTGTTAGTGTTCAAACGTAGAATCGAATCTTGGCAGTTCCATGTGCTAATGAAAATTTAAAAAAAAAAAATGTGGATTCTCTCATGAAAATAAAGACTCCTAAGATTTAGGGGACAGTCTTACGCAAGGCCCTGCTGAGGTCGCTAAATAGAGCGCATGTGGGGGAGCTGAGGATGATATCCATTGTGTTATACCGTGTAGTTTATTTCAACATTATTTACAGTCTGAATCTATGATGTCTGCTCTGTTCAGTTCCTTGGCTCTGCATGCAAGCAGCACTCCTTTTGCACACAATCCATTGTACGTCCAAAAATTACCATTGTAGTAGTCTAAGAGTTTCCCCAGCTTTGTTTAAGATGTGGAACACAGGTGTAAAAATTGCTAGTAATCCCTAAAACCTCTATCCACAGTGCTCATGAATGGTGTAATTCTAGAATAACTACTGTAAAGAAATGTGGTTTAGTTTAGAGCTGCAGCACCAGCAGTTTTAACCAGATCATCCTTATCCTCACACTTACTGAATCCTTCAAGGAACTCTCAATGGTTTGGGAAATGTAACATCGGCAAAAGCAACAGCGATTCCTCTGCAAACACAGTTAGCCATGTGCTTACCAGTGGTTGAGTATCCTAGAGTTCTTACTAAGATCAGCGTCATGTTCCAGCTTCCCTTCCTCTGAACCTTTTTAACCACAGTGCTGGCTATGCCTCCCAGGAGCCTGGCAACCAGAGAAAGCAAGGATGTTCCAGCTGTACCATTTTTCTGTCTTCCGCAGCAGCCCTCCCAGAGACTGAGATTCATGAGCCAAAGGAATTTAGTGTACTGTTATATGGAGAACAGCCTCCAGGTGTAAGACAACCATACATCTCCTTTGAGCAAAGAGAGCCACAAAAGCAGCCTAACCCAGATATTGCTGTTTTCCCTGCTGTTTCTCAGTTCCTAAAATGCGTGCAAATAGAACGTCGGCAAACTTGCAACATCAGATACAACAATGTAAGCAGATTAACCTCATTTACAGCAACGAAGCCGCGTGAATTTCAGACATTTATGAGAAGAAGATACAGCATCTTGCCTTCCCAGAATATGTTTGTAGGATGGACAGTGAGTCAGAAACATTTTCAGCTTGTCAACTGAAAAGATTTGACATGGAGTCTTCACAGAGGCAGTAAATTCAAGATCCCGTAGTACTAAATTTAGCTCATAAGCCTTCCTGTATGAACTATCACCTTCATATTTGCTTGGAACAAAATCATGTAGTTTAACTCCCATCCATTAAGTAATGATGCAAAGCAGCTCTAAAACAGATAAAGCGATGAAGATTTCTTACGTGATGGAAATACGGGCAGTGCAAGGTGACAGGAAGATCTAAACAGGTCCTCTTGAAATTACCAGATCCCTACATGTCAGTGGCCTACAGGCTGGTTTAATAGTTGGCAGCCCTAAAAGGAGGGGGAAGTTCTAGAGACAGTATAGAGCCATTTGTGCCTCTCTTCCTGATGCTACAGATCATATGTTCCTCCAGAGAAACAATCACAGCTGTTATGGCCTTCCTTACTCATGAAGTGTGGAATATATTAGGAAAGATCTTCCATTCTCACAACCTTAGGACTTGAACTGAAGAAAAGAACCCAAGAGAGACAATTAAGTGAGTGAAAATTAAACCCACAAGTCATCAACACCCTGAACGCTGATTTTTGTGTGTGTGTGTGTTTTTAACACTACATGCTCTATTTGGAATTCACTATTTTATTGCAAATAAAGTCTCTGACCCTTTTAAAACTAATTTCTTTAATCTTCAGGGGAAGGGTATATAAACATCTTGACTAATAACAAATTTCTAGGACTTTGAGTGTTTTCTGTTGTATTTTTTTAATGTGACTACACAAAACCAACAGCACTTAACATCACCCTCTACAGCAGCCTGCTTTGCTGGGGGAGGCACTTTGGCAGTCCTCTTCCTTTTTTTCCATATCCCTCTCCTTTCAGAGGCCCCTCGTCATGATGACCCATCCATCTGGCTAAGGGCTGCGTGCAGCTGCATCTGAAAGAAGCCAACTGTATTCTTGGGTCAGCTGGAGAAGTCTGCTTGATTCCGACTGTAGGTAGATACAGCTCTGCTAAGACCCATAACTTTGGGGAGAGAAGACCTAGGCCTCACCACAGGTTTCAGCAGAAGTGCAAGACAGATCAACTGGCCACATAGCAAGTGCTCAATAGTTTCAGGCAATCCAGTGCATAGAAACTATTTTGTTTAAGGATTTCGTCCTACATATTTGGAATCATAGTTTTCTTGTTCACATGCATTTGTTAAATACTCTGTTTGCAATTTATTATAATGAAAGTAGAATGATTAGATGGCACATTTCAACTCAGTGGCTATACTGTCCTGTACATGAGATGCATGAAAACTGAATGTTTCCCTATGTCCGTTAATATTTTTCACGTATAGTTATCCTACAGAAATTAAACTCTCCTAAAATATCATGACAAACTTTTCAGTATTGTTGCAAATTGAAAATGAATGTTGGCCAAAGCTTGCCATTCTTAGAGAAATCTCAGACTGAATACCTGATTACCCTTCAGCAGTGATGGGTTACCCATTTTTAGGAAAAGCAAATTATTTTTTTTTAATTTTATGAGAATTAACATGGAGAGTGAGGCCCAGTGTAATAACTTCGATGACTTAATCTCCTGTTTATTTGCTATAAACCAGTATCATTCAAAAAGTAAAGAAGAAAAAGAAAAAGAAAAAGAAAACAAAACACAAAGAACTCTTCAAGGTTCGTGCCCATAGTCTTTGTATTTCCACTATGCCCACCTCTGCACTAGAGGCTTTCATTATTTTTTAAGATGAGAAAGACTCCCAGAGGAGCTCACAAACGAAGTTCATCGTTCATTAAAGTCTAGTCAAAAAGAGCAGGCCTGGCTTACACTGTAGCTGGAATACACATCAACAGCAAAATCTCAGAATTCCAGGATATGACAAATGGCATAAACTTGATGCAATTAAGATTAGTGTAGTCTTGGGTCCTGATGAACCCTTTTGCCCTCTGCTGTATTGTCACTGTACTACTGCCAGGATGTATGCTGCATTATCAGGTGTGACACTTCCAGTTAACCCATGTTTTTCATTAGAAATACAACGTGAATTGTGGTCGTAACTCACTACATCAGGAAACGTTCATCTTTCACCAATGGCACAGACATTCAGGACACTGTGTTAACTGGGTTTACTGGTGACAAGCAGGCACCGAGTTCCAAAAGATTTCACTGCCAACATGAAAAAAAAAGAAATACAGCTTTGCATTTTGTAAACAAACATTTGTTAGAACCCTGTTCTTAGCTTATATTTTTTAATGCCTATAACGCAAACTTTCAAGTCTCCTGCATATTTGCACATCACTAAAATAAGGGTTAGTACTTAGCACTAGTCTGCAACAGACAAGAAAGCAAACTTTGTGCCCTGAAATGCTTAAAAACAAGGATTAAAGCATCACTTAGCATCACTAGAAGAGTAAGCTTGTCAAGATGAAGCTGGGCAATGCTTTAATCGTGTACACTCAGGTGGTCTGCAAGTAAATGTCTTAGCAGGCTTAGACTTTCAGAACAGATTTCAAGGTAAAGAAAAATGGTACTCTATTGAAAAGCCCAGGACACTCCAGATTCTGAGGAAGCACAGCATATACCTAGGAACAGAGATGATTAGGCATGAAGTTCACTAATGATTGTAGAGGTCTGCATGGGCAAAGCCTAGGCAGAAATGACTGCTAATATCAGATGAGACATAGGGGGCATATAAGGAGAGAAAAGGTATTTAACGATATTTGGATGACCAGCAGGAACTGGACAGATTCAAAGGCAGTGGAAACAACAGTTTGACATGATTAAAGTGACAGTGAAATATGCAGAATTGTTATGCAAGACCTGAGGTAGTTTGAAAGGCCTGCTATTGAGTAATTGAACAAACATCTGAACTCTCCCCAGGGTTAGGGACAGAATTAGACTCCATCGTTTCAATAGCTTGGTCTAACCCAGCTTCAGTGCGAGTTCCAGCAGTCTCCATAGGTTTCCTCCCTGCTGTAGATGCTGTGCCATATGCACCCAAAAAATGCCATTTGGCAAAAATCTGATCATGGCCTAAATGTGAATGTATTAAGTGAGTGTACTGGTCAAAACAACAGTTCCAAATCCATTAAAAGAATCACAGAATAAATAGTTCACTGCTGTAAATTCCCGTGTAGTTTGTTTGGGAAGGCAGACTGCATTATTCTTCAGCTCATTAAAGTTTACTTTAACAAGCTGTGAAGCTGATACAGCAATGGTTCAACAGTTCAGTATTACACTGCCTTTTTTTTTTTCCCCTGAAAGCTTCAGCATCCTACTTGGCATAAAAATGATACATTTCTACCAGATTTTCATATATGCCTTTGAGAAAACCTTGTATTTCAGCCATTTTAATACATTTTTTTATTCTCCTCCCTAAACTACCTTCACATTTTTCCCTAGCAAATTAAAGATGTTCTTTTACAACTCCCATCTTGCTTGTTATTAAACAGCACATTTCCCATTTCCTCAGCGAGCTGCTGGGTGAGATCCTTCAGTGAAGGCCATTCAGCATTTTATAAAACATTAAATTACATTGTTGGTTTTACGAGTAAATCTCATTGCTGTTATTGCTTTTCCTAGTTGCTTCTAAAGTTCAACTGCCAGATTTAATGTACTAGGAACTGTTTACACACAGAACCCAGGCAAATCTATGCGAGTTCTCTTACAGTATAAAACCACCACTCTGCTCTGAAAGAAGCAACTCTCTCAAGACCAGCAGTTTAATCTCCATTCTGATCTATGACAGTCAATACTCAGTCCACCACGCTGTGCCCAGCCAGAATTGAGGTGTTAGCATGTTTACACTGTTCAGTGATGTGCCATGTGGAAGGTCTTGAGCTACGGGTAAAGGAGCTACTAAGAAGCAGGATAAAAATGAAGAAGGGTTCTTCTACTACATACACATCTCCTACTGCTCGATATCTCTATACAGCTCCACGTCAAGCAACCCATATTCTGGTTTCTTTGCTGTCATTGCCATTTAATGAGTTCACTTGCCAAATCCTAATTCTAGAAACATGCCCAGTGGGCATCTATCCAGTTGTCATAACTTTTCATGATTTACTAGCTTTATGAGCAAAATTCTGTCAGGAAGCCAGTCCAGTCATCCAATCTCCTGCAACATCTTACTTCTAAAAGTTTCCAAAGTAGATGCCCTAGTCTTACTTCACACACTAAAGAGGACAAGCCAGTGGCATTTCCTTATCACACACCATGCATGACAGAATGGCTCCACCCAGAGAAACCAATCAAGGCACCACAATTGTCAGGGAGAAACCTTTCTGCACACAGTGCTCAGCCAGAGTAATTGATTGCTATTTTAGTAACATATTTGCTCCACCTACAGCTCTCAGTGTCAGTCCCTGCAATTTAGTAAACACCACATAAGGGAAAGCAAAATTGAAGTCATACTTCAAGTAATTATATCATTCCTAAAAGATTAAATAAGTGAAACAAAAGCAACTAAAAGTTCCTTCAAGCAGGCAGTTAGCAGAAGATCGTTACCTACAATCGTTAATAGGTTTAGTAATGTAAGTAAATAGGCCTTTAGAATTTTTGGTGAAAAAATAGGAACTGAAATCATTTGTTATTTTGCAAGACAAGACCCTTACTCTCTTATTTCTTTCCAGAAATAATCCACAGTTACAGCAATGGCTGGGATTACATATACATCTGACTAGATAAACATCCACAGCTTATTTTACGGCACTGCTGCTGGCTAAAAAGTTTTGGATCTGCAGTGTGGTTTGTGGGGTCCTGCAGAGTCTTGCAGACTTGTTATATAATTTCCATAGGGCTAGATAAACATTCTGCGGAGTGCTTTGTTGATTCCTCCTCATTTATGCCAAATTTTTTAGCTAACATGCAAGACCATTGTGGATAGCATTCAGCAAGTGCTGGATGTGCACGTGAAAAGCTTTAAATTTATGGGCAATGAATAGGTTCAAAAACTGGCCTCTCGATACTATCGCCCTAATTGCAGAGAGCCTGGTAACACCATGACTGCACAACTAACCCAGGGGTGTAGCTTCGACCCAGTGTAAAAATTATCTGTGGGAGACAAGCTGAGCAGTCAGCGAAGCAGCAATACAGATCTGTTGATCTTGAAGCCATGGGAAAGAACACTGTAGAGGTAAACTGTAACTGCAGAAGCTAAACAGCCTTGAGTTTGAGATAAGGAGAATGTTGAGGAGTTGCAATGCTAAAAATAGCAACCAGAACAGGGGTATATAAGCACACTTGTCTGTAAAATAAAGGTCTTCGTTTCTGCACCAAGACAGAGTCCATGAGTCAATCACCACAGTTATCATACTTGCCATGGATGCTGTCAGCAAGCCAGCAGTCAACTAGCAGTGCCCACGTAGAAATGGTGCTGAGTTCAGCAAATCTGGAAGCAAGCATGGCTGCTTTAACACTAAAATATTTTTAATGCTAAAGGACTAGAAATTAAGGCAGGCTACAGTTATAGAATAAGAATACCAAAGACGCTGGTCTCCATGGAAATCAGTTTATCTGGAAGAAAGATCCACATAGTGCAGATACATAAAAGAACTTGGTAATTTTTTGGGAAGGAATTCTCAGAAATGGAAATACTCCAGCTCCTGTCATATTCCACGACGAGTATTTCAACTTGGTTAATTATGGGAAAACAAAAGCAGTTTGATAAATGATTGCTTTGTAGTAGCAAATAGGACACAGTAATTATTCAGAACATAAAGCTTCAATAGCTCTATCATCACAGAATGAAATATTTTATACTTAAGGACCTAAAAGATCTCTTACTACAATTCCTCTAGCCATTATTTGTCCACATCACAATCTTAGAAATAATGCTCTATGGAATCTAAGTCAGACTCTTAGTTAAACAAACACTGTCTAGCAAATCCAGTAAATCAAATCCTTGAGACCAGTATCAACATCTCTGCTAATCAACACAACAGCCGAAAACATTAACCTCCTCCTCCTCCCAAGTTTGTTCAGTTGTATAAGGCTACTTCCCTCCCCTTGCAAAGGAGCTAAGAGAACAAGCCCTTAACTCCGAGGATTCCAGAGTATTTTGAGGAAAACAAAAAAGGGACTCTAGTGAACTTCCAAAATTTCTTAGGGCAGACTAAAGTAAAATACCCAGCAGTTTTCCATAAGTCACTAAAGAAGCACTGAAAGCTGCACCCCAGTACAGTGCTCGAGACGTGCCACAGTTCTGAGAACCTTAGCAGAATGGTGAACGTCAAGGTGTGGGTGCTTGATCACGTACTCAGCAACACACATAAGAGCTGCCATTGCCAGTCTGTGAAATGTAGCCACAAGAGAGGTCAGAGATTTCAATTCATTCTGCAATTTTAATTATTATATGCAAAATTAAATTATTTCGCTCCAAAATAAAACATTACACTGTGTTTCATACTCAAAGCATAAACAGACCATTGAGCAAGAAAGGACTCTTAACTCTTTAATGTTGTTTTCTTTTTCATCCAAAGAAATAGAAATCTAATAGCTATAGGAAATTTTAACCTAATTTAAGTCTTCCAAAAATACATTACAAGAACATTTTGAGATGACAGATTGTAAGAAACAGAGACAGAACAGCTCTTTTGAAGCCACTGTTTCTGCTGTATGGGAGAGGGTTGTGTAGATGCACCCCCAGAGTCTCCAAACACATCTTGCCCACAGAGAAACACAGCAGGCAAAACGCCTCTGGATGCATTAGAAGACTGCCACAATCTAAGTGTCAAACTGGCAAAGCAGAAGCACCTCTCCCTCTTCTCTCTTACTGAGTTTCACAATAATAAGCAGCAAGAAGCAACAGAACAAAACTTCCCAGAACACATCTCAAACACTCAAGTGTTCATCTGTAAGACAACTGGCAAAAAAAAACACCTTACCTTCAGTGATTGTACATTTTAAGCACCAACACAGCATATAATTTTGATAGTGTTTATCTAATTATTAATGTGGTGCTCAGAGAGAATCTGATCTAAAGCTAAGCAGAAGAATTAGAGTCATCTCCATTTATAAGCAGAATATAAACTATCTGCTACTGCTTCTAGTTCCATCTCAGCTCTGTTTGCAAAATTTTTACTTTTAGGATTTTATTGATCCATTCCTTTCACGCATTATAGTGCAGAGGGAAACATTTTACTTCATTCTTTTAATATATAAGCTAGTCTAACATGGTAAAACAATACCATTTCTAAGATTGGGGTTACAATGTAAAACTAATTGGGAAACAATTGGGAAAATAAGCTTTCTTGCTATGTCTATTGACTGCCATGTAACCTTCTGGCAAGTTCCAGGACATACATCAGATTTCTCTCTAGTGATGGTATTGTTTGCAAAACTTTGAAGAATTAATGAAATCTGACACCTCATTTCTTCCAGATTTAGTGCTGAACACTTTTCTAGGATGTAGGAGGCCTTAAGGGCAGGTAAGAGAACCAGCTCAGGTCTGATTACTATCAGATTGTTTTCTTCCTAAAGTACTTCCTTTCTTTGTCTTTAGTAAAGATAATTGCCAATTAGAGTCTACCTCTAAAAAGAAATAGCTCAGTTTTAATAAGCTTTGAACAACCCATGCATCTGGAAGTGGATTAAAAAATACCAAATAAAAGTAAATACGGTCTCTCCTGATGTACTTACACTCTAAATTAGATACAGATTGGTACTTCTGCAAATGAATTTAGTTATTTGATTAATGTGTTGCTGCTTTGTAACTGACTGATCATTACGGAACTGGAAATGCAAAGCTGTTTTCTCTTGAATGAAACACAGCACAAAGGAATATGCTCAAATAAGGACAGTAGAAAACAAAAAGGCTATAAAACCGTTTCCCTGGCCCTAGGGATAACAGATTCCATGATCTAATGAAGAGGGATGGCAAATATTTGCCCATATAAGTGAATGGTTTCCCTGGAGGGCCTGATTCTGCACATACCCCTTGTTTCTCACTGCTTGTAGCATTAGTATTTCAGGCCAAGCCAGGCTCTTTGCTTGCTCATATGATCACCCTCCTAGTTCTGGATTACTTAACTGTTGAACAGAATAAAACATGAACACTGAGTAACCTGTTCAGGGTTATGTCCAATGTCATAGAGAGGTACCATAGCCTATAGACGTTGCTTTAGGGGGAAGGCAGAAATAAGTAATATTCTGAAGTACTGATTTTGACACCCAATCAGTAACATAGAAACCTAATATTAGACATACTGTATGTCAGAGACAGATCTACTATATGGAAAAAAAAATTAGTCAGTTGTCCTAGAAAATGCTTTTTCAGAGCAAAGTTCTTGGATAGTGATAACTGACTTCTACTACCAAAACAATTAGACTACTTGCACACAACTGTACATAAGCAGTATTAGTACAAGAGCAGGTTCTTCTGTCTAAAGTTGTATAAAAAAAGTTAATTTGAATTAAAATGCTTCTAAAAACAAACTGGTGCCCACTTGCATTCAGCTTTGCTTAGAACAGAATCGAATATTAAAATATTTGTGCCTTGTAAATGGAAATTTAAAGCTGAAAACATCAGAAAAAGTCTACTACACGCAGTGTTCTACTCCAAGAAATTGACAGTTGATCCAGTGAGGATGCTGCTCAGGTTGCAAATTCACACATGCAGCTTGGTACCTTCTATACCATAGCAAATGCATGCAGTAGGTCAGTCAGGCAAACTAGCTACTGTCAGCGATCTTCAACGATTTAACTAAGTAGTTTCATCAAGTGAAGAAACATTCTCCTTTTTTGGAGACATCTTACTTTTTGGACAAGACCGTGCAGAAAGAAGCTGGTCCATCTTATGCAGATGAAAAAGCAAAGGTATAGACACACATACCTGAAGTGTCATCAAAATTCTCATCACATCTTCTCTCTATTCCCATTAATTCTATTAAACATTTTCTTTGGTCACCTTATCACTTGCAGAAATATGCGTATTTGCTGAAGGGACAACGTGTACAAACATAAAGCTGATGCTCCTGTTGGCATTCCTAGATTTACAAGCAACGATCATTATACAATCCTTCAGCTGCAGTAAAATTTTTGTGCATGTATATGCATCGTAGATCAAAGTAAAGATGAAAACGCGTTACTTTGTGCCCGGAGTAAAAATTTTGAGGCAGTAACTCATAAATTCTAAATTCATTTGCAATTCACTTTGGGTAAGACATTAACCTCGTTTTTACTTCCTGTAGGTCTCTCCTAATGAAACTGAACACAAATCTGTCATGACGAAGCATAGGAAAGAAGAAAGCAGCAGACAGCACACCTAGCAATAGTACACACAGATACTGGAACGAGAGGCAAATGGAGCCCAGGTGTGACTCTGAGCAGCACGATAACCACTATTTCAAGCAAGAACAAATCTGGTCACCATTTGAGTAAAAGAAAGATTAGGAGAAACAAGAATCAGTCCTAAAATACCTGCCAAACCTATAAAAAAAAAATTGCACTCAGAAGAATAAAAAACCCATTTTTCATTATTAATCATAAAATGAAAACAGGCATAGAACCCAAACCCTACTTGCACTGAAGTTGTGTCTCTGACACTCATGGCAGCAGAAGGCATTTCCTGCACGTGTTTTTACACGTATAACTTGTGTACATTGTTTTTGCCAGAAAACTGGTTTTGAAATAATAGGATCTTTGTCAACCTGAGGATGAAATGGGGATCTCAGGATCCAGCAGATGCATGCAGGACTGCCAAACTAAACTTGTTAAGGGAAAAATATTTCACTTGGGCAAATATGGAGAAATGGTTCATCAAAAACCCCAAAATTAAATATGTCATAAATTCCCTAGAGACTCCTCACAACCTTTACTGCTTTAGTAGGAATACAGACCACAGTGTTGCATCTGAACATTGTTAAAAATGCAGACCACACAGAGAGTTCAACAATACTTCCTTGGGAGAAAATATTATTGCTCCCAGTACTAGTCTCTGCAACCACGTGTGTTGGTGGCTTAAGGAAATGTTTTTCCCTCTTTAGGAAAAGACTAGATCATTTCATTAATCTAAAATAATATGATATTTTACTTGGAGACACATTTTGTCATCACTTGCACAATGTTTTGTTAAATATACCCAAGTAAGCTCTGAGAAAATCAATATACAGTACAAATTTCTCCCCTCAAGACAAAGCCCAATGTAGAAAGATATCACAATCTCTCTCTTGGAGATGACAGGAGTTTAATTTTTCAGTTTGATTATCATGTTGGGAAGCTTTTAATAAAAAATTTAAAACTTGTATACAAATGGCCCAACACTAATCAAAGAAGAGAGATCTTCAAACCAGGATGATACGTTGGACAAAACATTTTTAGTCAATGACCATGTGTCAAGGGGTAGGGCTGGGCCAGCCACTACATGAATGGCAGACACACTTCTCTCCTTCTCCCTTTCCAAAGGTGAATAGAAAGGGAATAAGGGACAGAGACGTACAGATTGGAAAACTCAACAGTTCTAATGAAAGTAATAACAGTAACATGAAATACTGTGTCCAGTTTTGGGCACCTCAGTACAAGAGAGATATCGAGGTGCCGGAGCGGGTGCAGAGAAGGCAACAAAGCTGGGCAAGGGACTGGAGAAGAGATCATATGAGGAGCTTTTGAAGGAGCTGGGTCTGTTTAGTTTGAGGAAGAGGAGGCTGAGGGGAGACCTCATCACTCTCTACAACTCCCTGAAAGGACATTGTGGAGAGGCTGGTGCTGGGCTCTTCTCTCAGGTAATTAGGGACAGAACCAGAGGGAATGGCCTCAAGCTGAAACAAGGTAGGTTTAGACTGGACACTAGGAAAAAATTCTTCACGGAAAGAGTAGTGAAATATTGGAATGGGCTGCCCAGGGAGGGGGTTGAGTCCCCATCCCTGGATGTGTTTAAGCATCGCTTGGATGTGGTGTTGGGGGACATGGGGTCCAGGGGTGAACTTGTAGAGCAGGGCTAATGGTTGGACACGGTGATCCCAAGGGTCTTTTCCAACCTGAGTGATTCTGTGAAATATAACCAAAACAAAAACTTGACCCCCTTGATGGCAATTATGTCACCGTCACCACTGATGTTGTGGAGCAGGCACTGGGAAACTTCCAGACTGGAGTCAGCAGCAGATGGGAATTGAATTCAGGGGCTGGATTCTGGAGCACACAGGCTGGGACTGAAGGCAAGACAGTCCTCGTTGGACACCAGCAACTGAAGAAGAGAGCTTGACCCTCATGATTCTTCTGCTTTATACTGAATATGACGTATGGGATGGAACACCTTGTTGGTCAGTTTAGGGTCACCTGTCCTGTTTGCTGCTCCCCCCCAACGTGTTACACAAGATCCAGCAGTGACCTTTGTCTCCATAGGAGCAAATATAAGCAAGAGCCTTTCTGCAAACCAACACTTGGTAGTAAGTATAAACATCAAGCATTCACTGCTAGAAGCAGACACTGCTGTTAACTTCAGAAAGTGCAGTTACACAGAAGAGACTGAACTGAAAGTAACATCACTAAATGGAGTTAGTTCTGTCCTAACTCAAACCAGGACACCCTGGGAAGAGGCAGCAAGGAACGTCTTTCATATGCTTTACAAATCTTGGTTATGAAATGGTTCACTATGTGAAACAGACTTCCTTCTCATTTTTTCTTCCTTTAAAATCAACTTTGTGTACCACCAAAAATTGTTCTCCTTGGAGTAACAGATATTTCTACTGTTACTCATTTACCTTGAACTGGATCTTTGAAGGTAGCAAACCCATCAAAAGATGTGCTGTGTGTATCCTTGTCTGTTATCATTTGCATTATTCTTTTTTCATTCTATCATTATTTTTAAAGGTAGTTAATGCAAAGAGCATAATAATTTTGTTTATGAGAAAAATATTATTCAACATAATCAAAACCTTGTTTTACAATTAATTTTCCATGTCATACATATATTTCAACACAGATAATGACATCTGGAATTATACAGTATAGACAAGCTTTAGAGAACAGTCTGTGTTAGTTTCCATCGGCTCTGGATTGGCTACCTAACCTGTACCATATTGTCTCTTTATTTTATAATTAATATTAGAATAAGTTTCTTGGTAACAAAAGGTATACAATGATTCATCAAGGATCCTAAAAAACTGAATCTTTATCCTGTTCCTTTCCAACTGAACGAAAGGCTATGTTGGCAACCCTGACGTGCCACTGCCTGCTGCTTTTCAATGTTAATCTACACTACATTTCAGAAGCTTGTTATATTTCTACATAATTATTCATAACATGGCTCATCATCTCAATGACAAACTGGCAACAAGAAATATAGCTAAATTAATTCCCATGTACCTTATATATAAATTCCAGCTGTGGTTGTAATTTTTCTAGATTGTAAGAGTACGACTCTTTCCTGTTCTTGTGTGTTTTGGGGTTTCATTTGTGTGGGGTTTTGTTGGTGGTGGTTTGGCTCTTTTGTTTGGTTGAGACTTTTTTACTAGAAAGGGATGCTGTTCTTGGGAAAGACTATTGAAATAACACTTTGCATCTTCCTGTTGCAAAACAAAACAATCATTATGATGGATTCCTCTTGTATCTTGCCTTTCATCATATTATGCCCAAATTTGACCTGATATTTCAGATGGAATACACTTGACACTGAAGGGAAAAAGAAACAAACAGAACAAAACAAACAAAAAACCCTCAACCAGCCACTCCCTCAACACGCACACGCGAAAAAGCCCAGAAAACAAATATTAAACAACAAAACCTACCTAAATCCTAGATTACATTCCTTAAAAGCTGAACATAAATATCCTTCTTTTTACAAACACTTTCTTAGCCAAACTGTAATTCCAGTCTGCCAATATTTAAATGTTTAGCATGACGGTACTTTGGTTTAATGCTACCTGCAGGCAAATATGGATTCCTGTCAATCTTCAACTCACCATGACTACAGAAATTAAGCCTTCCTCTTTACTACATCCAAAATAAACTTAACTGAAAAAGAATCACTCTATCCTAAGAAACATCTTGCATACAGAAAATTGCAGCCAAAATACAAGTAATATCAGTTTTCACAAATCTGAAGGCTAACTCCTGGTTTAACTATATATCAAGTTCCTTTTTTTCCTCACAGAATAAGGGGGCTAAAGGATGTAGAAAGTTATGACAGTTACTGCTATTACAGCAGAGACTATGCAGGACACAGCCTAAGAATAGGGTATCAGGGTTGAATACTTTTCATATTCTGAGACTAAACCCCTGCTTATTTCAATAGAAAACCACTGTATCTTTATAAGCAGCAATGCTCTACCTCTCCTGATCTTGGCAGAAAGACGTAGTTAGTGCCATCAAACCATGTGGCCTTTGAAGTATTTGCACTACTTGAAGTCCTTTTGAGTATCATACACAGCTCACCTATTCCTACTTGTCAACACCTTTGTTCAATACATACCGGTTTGTGTCCATAAACTATCTAGCACTTGAAGTCATATTGCTTAAGGCACAGCTCAGTAGCTCAGGAAATGGGTTGATTCTCAGTAACCCGTTCTTTAAAATACATGAGTTTATAGTATAACAATAATTTTACATTTTGGGGGGGTTTTTTGTTTGTTTTGGGGTTTTTTTTTTACCATATTTCAGCGATTAAAACACGCAATAAATTACCTTCATCACATTATCATGTACATATTGAATGATAGATAATGCTTCCTTGGAATGACTGAACTCACTAGGAAAATCACTGCTCTCGTATAATGCCTTTTAAACATTTTTGATAAAACCTAAGTGTTGAAACTCACCTTCACTACCAAAATTCCTCTAATGACATGATCAATAGCTCCATAATCTAAATGGTCCTTTTGTTCAAAGTGAAAATATACTCTCTCAGGAGAAACAGCTTTAACAATTTCAAGATGTTACTGGAATAAAGGCTACTGGCTGGAGTAGCCATTCTACTTGGCAAGTCCTTGTAACCAGTGTTCACCACACCCTGATGAGAAAGGAAAATAAATAGTTGTCAAAGCTTTCATGTGTTGGAAACTTTTCACATGTTCTCCACAGATCTGATGCCTGGTTTATACATGCTAGTAAATCAAATTTGCATATTACTGCAGACATGAGTTACTAAAGCTTTCTTTTACAAGTTAAGGATTCTGTTTAAAACTAATAGCTTACTCTGATGCATGACCAAAGAAAGTCAGCAATTTTGTCAGGAAGCCAGAGACTAAATGAGCTGGGAGGCCAGTCAGGGAACTGGTTACAAAACCATATGGTGCTTATTTTTGAGAATAAGAAATCAACTACTACTTCAAATTTGAAAACACCTCATGATTGTCTGATAAGAATCACATTACACAATGTGTTTCATGGATTAATTGCACTCCAGTCGTTCCCAAGGAAGAAGATAGAGATACCTTCAAAACTTAAATTCTTTGCAAGTACATCTGTATTAAGATCATGTTTCTCTAACATCCTTTCATATTATTATGAAGGCAGAACGTCAAAAAACCACAAAAGGTTTCTAATGCCATGCTCTGAAAACAACTTATATTGAATTCTGATCTTAAACATTGTACCCTAAATTATTGCTTCTTTCTTCCATTGCATCATTCCAGGATAGCCATCTGGACATTGCAGTTGCCAGTTCATCCCATATGCAGCCACACGTGTTGGCTTCAGTACACATCCTGGAGTTAAGTCATGACATGATAGTCAAGTATGGCAGTCAATACACAGTAAAATTGAAATACTTCTAGCTGGGCTGTTCTTTTCACCTAGCTTTCCAGAACAGACCAAAGCACATGTCTGCTACCTGGAGGGCAGTGATGGCTGCAGGTACTCTGCTATTGCTTTAGAGCTCACCACTCAAGCTGGTTCCTGACAACAGACTTTTCCTTGTCAGGTCAATTCCCACGTGCTTAAATGATTGCATTTTTAATTGCTTCTTTACTAAGGAAAACAAATTATACAGAACTAGAAAGGGGGGGAGCGGAGAGGCAACCAGTATCCTAACTGTTCATTATATGTGATACTAGATCAGTTCAAAATACTTGGAAATGGTTTAATAAGGGAAGTATTTACGTTTTATGTAGATCTTGTAAATTTAAGTACTTCGATTCAAATTCTCAGAGAAATATTTCTTCCTCCTCCTGTGAGAAAAAATCATAACAAGACTTTTCAACTTAAGTGAAGGTGAGAGCGCATTTCTTCTCAGCTCTGTTAAGTGTAGAGTTGTGAATTATACAGGCTTGGCTATCTTTAATAAGGCTCCAACATTACAAATTTAATAGTTTGGACAGATGATTTAGCACATAGCTGGAGATGCAAAAAATCAAGAGGTGAACGTAGGCCCTCCTGGAAGAACAATCACTGTAGGTCAGTAAGTCTACAAACACTTGATATCAGTTTTATGATGCCTGTCATTGAGTTTTAATGGCTAGAACCAGATCATTACACAAATAATATTTTGTTTGAAAAGAAAAATATCCTTATAACTAAAGATATACACTGGAAACATGACCCCTGAAGAAACCGATTCTATCTTCAAACCTTTGGAAAATTATCTCACATCATACTAGGTCTGTTCTGAAAAAACAACCAAAACAGACCAACCGGTAAAACTTGAACTATTTAAACAGTGCTCTAACATATGCTCTGGTGACAGATAAATAATTGCACCTTTATGTAATCTTACCATACACTGCATGATTTTTCCAGATCACATCTGAACTTAGTCTTCATCTAAAATTAGTAATATTCTTAGTAGTAATTTGTTAAAATCTACCATTCATATTGTAAAACAGTGACATAGAACACTCTTTAAGTCTGAAAATAAACAAATCTCCATATTAATTCTTCTCTTTTTTCTGTATTTGGAATTGGACACTCAAAATTCTTGTGAATAAAACTCTAGGGATGAATTTAAGAGCATTTGGATTTATGGATATCATTGCTGAAAATTATGTTACCATGCTTATAAAAGTCAGAAAGAACAAACCATTCAAAGGTGGAATGGGGTCTGGATAATACTCCAATCTGTGGTTTCATTACTTAAAGACCCTGCTTTATTATGCCACAACACATTGGTAAGAATCTATCCATGATAGATTTGCAGTGACTTCAAGGAAAGACAGTCTTTATTACTATAATATCTATTACTTTTTCATTTATTAGAGCAACACTGACATGACTTGTAATTTCTCTACACATCTTTTATTTCTAAATGCCAATGTATAATCTATGCATCTTACATATGTAAAGTTCTGCAGGATGAATCATTCCTACGTTACTTCCAGCCTCAGCTCCGTAATCACTGTCATTGAATCCACTGTATTGCTAGTCATTAGAATTGGAGCTTTCTTCCCCATTTTCATGTTTAAGATGGCAAACTGAGGAAGTTTAATAATTCTTACTAGAAATAAAGAGGGTAAAGGGGGAGATACACAATACACATAGGCGTATTCAGAAGTAAAAGTAAAATATTAATCATATTGAGTCTGAACTGAGAATTATTAGGAAATCATTAGCAAAGAGAGGGAAATACTTTAAATAATTGAATAAAGATTAATGAAAACCTAATCCTGAAGCCTTTACTCACCAATAGTTTTTAGTACATATCCAGATACAGGGATATTTCACTAAGCATGCTATACTAATAGGGACATACGTTTAGGTTTTCCAATAGTTAAAAGCAGTATCTTACCTGGAATAAGAGCAGTACTAATATCAATATCCACTTCTTTACACTGTTTGGCAAATAAGATTATATTGAAGCAAACCTGGTATTATGACATTTCTTTTGCATAGCTTCCCACAGCCTTTCCTGTTTCAGTAATTACCTTTTAGAGGTTCTGCCCCAAGGAATTTAAGCTGTTCCAGTACTGGACATCCACGCACAAATAATGGAGATGTCAGATACAGGATCTTTTGTTTATTCCTACTTTTATAAAAACAGTTATTGCAATGTTAGTAGAGGCAAGGCAACAGATTCTCTCTAGGTGTTTGAAAAATGGACAAGAGGCAGTTTTTTATAAGCATTAGGCAAATCAGGCTGTGACAGCTTATCAGCTTTACCTTAGCAGCTTCTAAACTTTTTATTTAAAACAAAATTTTGCAAAATAAACTCATCATTAAAATTAGTTTCATACACATGAAAATACTTACCTGAGTATTTATTTTACTGAAGAAAAAACTGAAGTTACTATGACCAATCACAACTCAAAGTGTCTGTCCCTAACACATGTCTAAGCAAACAGTTTAACAACTTAATTGGAAAAGACCTACCTCTTGTCTTAAGTATTGAGATTTGCTGTTCCCTTGGATAAACTACTTATAAGTTCTGCTGCAATTAAATGGCACTTTTGCTCTGTTGTGGGTTAAAGTATATCTGTCACCGTTTAGGGTCAGGGCAGCCCCTTAGACCTATAACAGATGCTCTCTGTTAACCCCCCTCCTTCCCCAAAGGGGAAGAGAAAGGGAATAAGGGAGAGAAACTGAGAGATTAGAAAAGGAAACTAGAACAGCTTGAATGAAAATGAAATTAATAATAATAAAAATGGACTATATACAAATATATACAAAACCAGTATCGAACCCAAACCCCTGATGGCAATTCCATCACCGTCACCACTGGTGCTGTGGAGCAGGCACCGGGGCAGTCCCAGCCTGGGCCCCGCAGCAGATGGGAGCTGTGTTCAGGAGCTGGACTCTGGTACCGGGTTCAAGAACACACAGACTGGGATCGAAGGCAGAATGGACAGAGGCCTCCTTGGGTGCTCCGAGGAAGGAACCGAAAGAGGACCTGAGCCAAGTGAAGCAAAGCTGGCCAAGCAGTACAAGAGGGGAGAAGAACCCAGAGACCTTTTGGATCCCTCATCTCTATACCAAATATGATGTATATGGGCTGGAATCACTCATTGGTCAGTTTGGGGTCCCCTGTCCTGTCCGCTCCTCCCTGCAGGTGCAGCCTTTCACTTTCTGCTGGCCAAAGTGCCATGGGACAAAGCCCTAGAGGGTAGGGGGCCCAGGACAGCTGGTCGATATTCAAGGATCGCCTTCTCAGTGCCCAGGAGCAAACTATACCAGCAAAGAGAAAGGCAGGAAAGAATGCTAGACCTGCCTGATTGAACAAGGAACTCCTGGACATGCTGTCAAGCAAAAGGAAGCTCTACAAGGAGTGGAAGGAAGGACAGCTAGAATGGGCGGCATACAAGGAAGCTGCCTGAGCAGCAATAGACCTGGTCAGGAGAGCTAAAGCTCAGTTAGAATTAAATCTAGCCAGGGAGATTAGGGGTAATGCCAAAAATTTCTATAGGTATATGAATGGAAAGAAAAAGACTAGGGAAGATGTGAGCCTCCTCAGAAAAGAGACTGGAGAACTGGTGGCAAGTGATGCTGAGAAGGCTGAGGTCCTCAATGACTTCTTTTCCTCAGTCTTCATTGGCAAGGGCTCCAGACACACCCCCAGAGTCACAAAACTTGATGGCAAGCATTGGATGAAAGAACTGCCCATTGCAAGTGAAGATCAGGTTTGTGACCATGTGAAGCACCTGAAAGTGCACAAGTCCATGGGACCCAACGGGATACACCCTTGGGTGCTGAGAGAACTGGTGGATGAGGTTTCTAAACCACTATCTATTATATTCCAAAAGTCATGGCAGCCCAGTGAAGTCCTCACTGACTGGAAAAGGGGAAATATAACCCCCATCTTCAAAAAGGGAAAGGTGGATGAACCCAGGAACTATAGGCCAGTCAGCCTCACTGCTGTGCCTGGTAAGATCATGGAGCAGATCCTCCTGGAGGCACTGCTGAGGCAGATGAATAACGACAAAGTGATTGGCTGTAACCAACATGGCTTCACCAAGGGCAAATCATGCCTGGCTAACCTGGTGGCCTTCTGTGAGAAGGTCACAACATCAATAAATGGGGGAAGAGCAACTGATGTCATTTACCTGGACCTGAGCAAAGCCTTCGACACTGTCCCACATGACATCCTGGTCTCCAAGACGGTGAAATATGGATTTGATGGATGGATAATTCAGTGGATAAAAAACTGGCTTGATGGTCACTCCCAAAGAGTGGTTGTCAATGGGTCGGTATCCAAGTGGAGACCAGTGACAAGCAGAGTCCTTCAAGGATCAGTACTGGGACCAGTCTTGTAGAACATCTTTGTCAGCGACACGGACAGTGGCATTGAGTGCACCCTCAGCAAGTTTGCCGACGACACCAAGCTGTGTGGGGTGGCTGACACACTGGAGGGAAGGGATCCATCCAGAGGGACCTTGACAGGCTGGAGAGGTGGGGCCGTGCCAACCTCAGAAAGTTCAACAAGGCCAAATGCAACGTCCTCCATCTGGGTCGGGGCAATCCCAAGCACCAATATAGGCTAAGAGAGTTGGGGTTGTTCGGTCTAGAAAAAAGAAGGCTCCAGGAGACCTTATTGTGGCCTTCCAGTACCTGAAGGGGGCTACAAGAAAGCTGGGGAGGGACTTTTTAGGCTGTCGGGCAGTGACAGGAATGGATTAAAGCTAGAGACAGGTCAATTCAGGTTAGACATTAGGAAGAATTTCTTCCCCATGAGAGTGGTGAGACACTGGCACAGGTTGCCCAGAGAGGTGGTGGAAGCCCCATCCTTGGAAGTTTTTAAGACCAGGCTGGATGGGGCTGTGAGCAACCTGCTCTAGTGGGAGGTGTCCCTGCCCATGGCAGGGGGGTTGGAACTGGATGATCTTTAAGGTCCCTTCCAACCCTGACAATTCTATGATTCTGTAATACTATGAATCTGCACCCCCCAATGAGGTATGCAAGAGCCAGCAGTGGCCTTGGCCTGCACACCAGTCCTTGGCAGTAACTCTAACCATGGGGTGTTATCACTGCTAGAAGCAGACACTGCCTGTGAGAACAGGCTGCTACCTTCAGACAGTGCAGTTAGTGAGAAGAACTGAGCTGAAAAGTAAAATCACTGAATAGAATTAGTTCTGTTCTCACTCAAACCAGGACAATATAATAAACTGCATGGATTACTAAAGAGTTTTTGCAGCGCTTTCACTTTTTGCTGTAGATACTGCAGCAGTTAGTCAATAATTCTAATATATTCATTAGCAAAGTATGTTTAGGATAAGAGTACTACTCATGACTGCTACAATCCTCAAGTCCCAACTCAATCTCACACATGCAGAGGAAGAGCTGTTCTTCTGCAGATTCACATTTTATTTTGATTGGGGCCAGGTCAACAGTCCCCAGACTTCAACATATAATCAGAGCCCAACCACACCTACATAACTGCCTGAATAAAGTAGAGGGAAAAGGCATTTCCTGACTATAAGTAAATAGATTCCCAAAGGATGTGAGAGAAACCACAAAAGTTCGGTTGCTTGGGACACAACATAATTAATCAAAAACAAGAAGCTATAGTTAATGAAATACGCTAGCAGAGGAATAGGCTGAATGGCATAACAGGGGTTTCTACCCAACATCATTATTTGGCTTTCAGTTTTTGAAAGTTTGAATATGAAGCAACTTGACTGACAGGAGTACAAGACCTATAGTAGAATGCCAGCTAGAAATCTGCTTACCAGTATCTCCTTCTTTGCAGCTGCAGAGGAATAACACCATGTACCACTACAGGCTTAAGACCAAAACTGGGAAGCAGCTTTGTAGAAAAAGAGCTGGGGTCTTTGTGCGCATCACATTGACCATGAACCAGCAGTGCACCCTATTGCAAAGAAGGTCACCAGCATCCTGGAGAAACTGCAGTATTAACACATGAATACACAATTAATTTACCCATGAACACCCATTTAGTGCACACATGAGTGCCTAATCACTTCATGTGTGAGCACTGTAGAACTTCCCTGTGCCATCCAGTTCCAGGTGACTCTTAAACCCATGTAAACACCCTCTCACACACCAAAAGCTGCCTGAGCAGCATGTGGCACCCCTGCTCACACATGTGAGCAGTAGCTGCTAAGGGAAGAGATATGAAGAGACAGGCACACATGGAGTGCTGAGGAGAGAGACACCTTCTGAGACACTCTCAGAAGCAGGCATTCCATACCAAAGAGAATTCCATATCCGAGGGACAGCAGCCCACAGGTGACCCATGCTGGGGTTGGGGAAGCCAAGAGGGGTGGGTCAGAAACAGTTGCACACAACCCCACGCTCAAAGGAATTGGAATGGACTGAGCATTATGTGCAAGGAAAATGAGGAAACTTAGACTGGGACATGGAGATGAAGATGTTTGGTAGAAGCTGGGCCTGGGAAGTAGGGAAGAAGCATATTTTAGTGGACTTTTAAAATTATGTTCTATTTTTCTGAATACTCACATCAGCAATATGAAGTTTGTGTTAACTAGAAATATATGAAGGACATTTTTCGGTGCAAAACAGAGCAGATCTTAGGCTTTTTAAGTGTTAAGCAGTGTTCTAGATTCTAAGCTGAATCTTCTTACTCTACCTGGTATCAAATCCTCCTGTAACTCCCATTGCTTTGGCTTCTCCTACTACAGCCAGCCCAGCAATGCCACCACCAATTACCAGTATCTAGAGAGATCAAACAGATAGTGAAGTGCATTCTATGTTCACTTATTCCATCATATGCTGTGTCTGCAATATGCCTTATCTTCAAAAGCACTTGAACTTTAAAGACCATCAGAGACTAAAAACTATAAATATTTCACGGAAGTTAAAAAAAAAAAAAAAGAAATCTTATCTCAACAATGCAACATAGCTAAACAGCTGGTTTAGGCTATAAAAGCAGGTGGTCAGCTGTACAAAAGGTGCCATATGTAGAAAATAAGATAGAAAAAAGTCAGAAAACATCAAGCTAAAACAAAACATGACTAGAGCCACTTTTTCTGTTCCATGGGATGTAGAACTCAAACTTTGATACCAGAGGATGCTATTTGTCCTGTTTTGCAAAGTTTTTCGTTTACTATATCTCTTCTCAGATATTAATTCTGACAGGTATGCTGAAATAGGTATCAGAAGGTAGAGTTTAGTCTCGATGAATAATAAACTAGTTTAAGAACCTTAAAAAAAATAGTCAGTGTCCTTCTTAGGTGTGCATGTCATTTAATGTATTTTTTACACTTAAAATAATTGCAACTGATCAAGCAGTTGCCAAAAATAAATTTAAACCCCAAGGCAGAACTAAATCATATATAATGCATTCACCTGCATTAAGGCAGGTGGAGTCCTTGATTGTTGGTGTCATATCAAGCAGAAGTAGATCTCATACAGCATCCTTTTTGGAACCATCCTATGAACAATGCAATCCTGACACCGTGGGTAATTCTTGAAAGGTTCCAATCAAGAAAATTCTGCATTCAGATACAATTAAATGATCAAACACAGTTAAATCAACTTTTAAAGGGTAGCTGAAGTATCTAAAGTGAATACAATCCAGAAAAGCCAAGTAAAATCACAAGGATTCAAAAATTATTAGTTGTCTCTTAGGTTGCCTGGGAGAGCTGAACTACCTTGTTACAGTAACAGTCCAGCTTTTCAGTACAACATTTTACTCTAAATATCAGTTGTAACAACTGTACCTTCACAGGAAAAACTCATTCTGCTGCACTTATCCGACCAGCAAAATCCCTGCAAAAATTATTAGATGCCAGCAGTACCAATTCATACCTTAACATTTAAACAGATACCATTGTAGATAGGTAGTGATACCCTCAGATGAGAAAACTTTAAAGTATCCATGCCAAAATATGCTGTGAAATATCACATTTTAGTTCAGATGTCAGTATACAAAAATTACAGAAGCAGAGACAAAAATCTCAAGACAAGTATGGAAACCAAATCAATTAGATGATTAATAGAAGCCTCATAAAAATAGCATAATGGACATTTTAAAGCAATAAATTTTGAAACAGTACATTCAAATGTCATTCCAATTTATACCAGTGGCTTGAAAATTAAATGTTTGATGGAAGACAAATGGAAAAAGAATGCATACCAAAGGTGATGACTAACACATAAAGTGCTTCTTGCAACTGCAATATTCCAATTACTTAGTTTTAATTGTGTGAATCAGCTGACATGCCTATACTTGACTGCCTTCCTACTTGCACAGAATGTGGACAGGGCTGCTCACAGCTATTCCAGGAATTTGCCACACAGATTCCCTTGCTATTATTATATAAACTTCATAAGAATTCAAAAATAGGGCAAAACTTTTGTTACCTTCAAAAAGAAATGTTTGAAACGTACAAGCTGCTGCATTCATGCTGCTTAAGTATTCCTGTACAACTTATTCCTCCCAATGAGCTATTGCTCAAAACTCTTTTCAGCTTATTGTTCTTTGTTTAGAGAACAGAAAGTGGACCAAAAAAATCTGGGGCTTGTTTTGTTAAAGAAAGGTTTTCAAGCCAGTTAACTATGGGTTTCTCAATGCTTCATAGTATTTGTCCAAAAAGCCAAGGAACTTAAAAATTGTGCTTAGAAAAATTGAACAACTGGAATGCCCTTTTTCCATCTCTATCATTTTCTTACTTAAAACTTTTCTTCTTCTTTCAACGCTTAAAATAAATCTAAGCTGAACACAGAAGTAAGATCCTTTTTACCCTGAAAGGGTAATAAATACAAAAGCAGTTTGACAGTGTTTAAATACTGAAGCAAGGTGCATGCAGTGCAACTCTCCCGATTCCTTGGATACAGATGGTAGAGAAGTTGGTCCATTGTCAGTACTGCAGGGTAAGATAGCCATTCATTCTGGGAATTCCTGTATAACTCTACAGAATTACTATCTTGTAGGTAGCAGTGAGTGGTAATTTCCCCCTACTAAAGTTAATGGCAAGACTTCTCCAGGCTTCACTTAAGTGAAATTTCACCCAGTGGAAGAAAATGAAAATCAGCTAAAATGAGAGTTGTTAATACATAAGTCGAGTCAGGGCAAGACAGTTGTTGTATATAAATGCTTTCTGTATTAGTCAAAAAACTGTTTTTCTTCTGTGGGTACCATTAGCTTTAGAATCACAGCCATACAATCCTGGTAATATTTTGGTATACAGGCAAATAAAAGGATAAATGTTGAAAACAAATATTTTGAGAGAAGTTGGTATGGAAAAAAACCTAAAAATCAACATTGTTTAGGGTCATGCGTTAGAACATTGGAGGGAAATCAGAGAGTTTGACACTAGGTTAATTAGATTGAAATAGCTTCAGAGAGAGAGAGAATGTGCAACAGGAAAATACCATTCATCCTTGTAGCCAGATTGCTTAAGTTTACCAGAGCTGTCATCAAGACCTTTTAGAGACTAGTTTCATGATTTTGTTTATGGTTCTGTAGAGAAACAATATTGACTGCTGACATTATCATGGCTTGTAATTCTTTCCCCCTTAACTTCACTGTGTCTGACTACATGAAAATCGCTTTGTTTAGCTTCATCTCCTTCTGCGAAAAAAGAGGAGGATACCCCTTTAATAAGATAAGAAGATGTAAGGGTCCATTCTAGGTCATGAGGTCCAGCCTCCCTCAACTGCAAACACCACACAATCCCCACCATAAATATAATTTGCTTTTGGAAAACTTAAGTAAGAAATGTTTCCTATTAAAGTCGATTTGAAGAGTGAGGTCATAGTCATAATTTCCTTACAGAGATACAAAAAAGGAGCAAATCTACTAAACCAAACTGTTATGCTGTGGATAAAGGCCTTTCTTCATATCTGATCCAGTTCAAACCTTACTGCAGTCAGATGAAAAACTGCACCAAGTTGGAAAGAAAACACACCAGAAAGGTCTGTGTTTTGTTTAGTTGGGGGTTTTTTTTTGTGTTTGCTTTATTTTGTTCTTAGTTTTCCCCAAAAAATACAGGGCAAAGTCTTGTTTTGTGTCTCTAGAAACGTGGGAAGGTTATATATATCCATCAGAAGAAAGCTTGCCATTTAGGTTATTATTTTCATAGAGATGGATCAGACATCTATTGGGTCTCTAGTTTTACTTCGTTATTCAACCCAGGTGTAACAGTTCCAAAGTTTTCTAGCTCTCCAGTACTGTTACTAATGATGACACTGAACTAGAATCACTCTGGGGAAAAAATGTAATTACTAATACTCACTTGCTGTCATCTAACTAACAGTGGAAATAAAAAAATCTCAGGAAACAGTTGTTTCTTTTGCGTATAGAATGTTAACAGCTAAGCAGGAGTGGCCCAGAGATGGGCCCAAACATCCCTTTTGCTATGAAAGAGCACTTCACTTTTTTGGATATACAGAGAGCAGAAATGCATAAAATTACTTTGCTATAGCATGTTATGCATGATGTGGAAAACAGAGAACTACATTCACTCTGTACCTCCACAGTAGCATGCTATGATATCATAAGCAGTGGTATAAAAGCTATTTTCAGATGATTTCTGAATAAAACATTAGTGGGAAGGCAGCAAGTGGCAGGGAAAATGCCTTGTTCAATGAAGCACTTATACGTGTTTGATACCTTTACCAAATTGATTCTGTTTGAGATGAACTGGTCCGAGTCTTAAACCATTTCAACATGTAGCCTATGTACATAACTAATTGGTTCAGTATTTAAAGTAGTTGTTTGTGGGTGTTGGGTTTTTTTTATTTAATGAATTCCTTACAGAAATCTAAATGGCTTTGAAATCAGTTCAAAAGTTTTAAGTGTTTCAAAATGTGTCTTAGAGTGAATGACGACCAGTCTTGAAAGTTTGGCCACTAATGCAATGTGATACTATGTGGGGTGCCAGAGTTCAAGACTAGCAGGGAGAATTTTGCACCTTTAGTTGTCAGAGGCTGCAAGTTTAGGAAAGGTAACATATTCCTTTACCCAATTCAGTCCATACTTAAAATAAACACAGCAGCATCCAATACTGTATTACAGGTTCCACTGCAAGCTGAAGACAATCCTCTTCGCCTGTTGTGATCAGTTCACACTTTCCTTTGGAAACAATCTTATATTACACTCTTATGTGAGAGATTATAATGGAAAAAATAATAAAAAGTGGTATGTTAAAGCTATGCCAAATATAAGACACATTTATCATGCTGTCAATGGAATTTCTTACCATATGTCTCAATGGATTTACTAAAATTAGTTTGTTTTATACCTTGAACAGCTATTGTTCGTAGAAAGGGCATGTGCAGTATATTTTAAAAAAAGAAAGAGTGCTGCTTAAGCAGCAGGGGATGGAGGGGTGGGGGAAGAAAATAAAAGAACCACAAACATGATACATGAGCCTTACAAAACGTTCGACCTTTTGGTAAAGCTGTCAAAAGCATTTCTTTAGGACTGCTTGGGAAAAGTGGAAGTCAGAAAATAGGGGAGTATTCCTAAAGCTAAAATTGCTCTAGTTTATAAATTGACAATCACATTTATCTGAGGGATGAGGTAAATTCAGTTTTTTCTTTAGGGTTGTGCTGGGTGCCCTGACTGGTGAGGAAAACCATCCTTTGCTAGGTCTGGTTTTGCCTCATGTAGACAATATTTCTGCTGGCTCCTCCTCTCCCGGTGCCCATCTGGAAAGCAGGTTCTAGAAACTCCCAGCATTGCTCTAGTCTCCCTCCTGAGATTATTCTACCTGTGTGGTAAATCCCACATCAGGAGAAACAATAATCCAGTATGATCTGGCATACAAGAATAACAGCAGTGAAGTATGCCATTGTCTAGCAGTACTCTTCAGATGTTGGCCATCATATCCTTGAGCAACTTAGTCCATTGTTAGAACTGTAGCTTTGCATTCAGTAAGTTTGCCATGAGGACTGGGTTCTGAGCTAGATAGACAAAGTTGACAAATGTTGCATTTTTCTTGAGCAAAGCTACTTCATGCATTCCTAGATCCTCAAACTTCGACACAAAAACATACTATGCTTGTTTAATTAAACGTAATAGTAATAATTTAAGTTAGTATTAAGACTAAGATTCAGCTCTGAATAATCACGTGGAATCTTTTCCCTTCTGCTGCCCTCTGTTATGCTCTCAATACATTGCCTACACTAAGTATAGATGTTATAGATCCTGGCGCAGGACTGAAGCTCTAGGACCAGCAATTCTAAACAGAAGTAGACTAAATTCATTTATATTAAATAACCAGAATTTCACCAGTTGGGCAGGTGACTTACCTGGCCAAAGGCTACACAAGCAAAGAGATACCTAATAGAATGGTCTGGGACACACACTGAACAAGATCTCTAATGCAAAAGAATTTTAATGAAAGTCTACATTTCTGGCACACAAAATATCCTTTCCTTTACTGCAAATACATGAAGCTACATCTACTTGCTGAATGGTTTCAATACCATAACTACTTCAACTAACGTGGCATAAATATGAAAAGAGACCTCAAGTGGTCAGAAAAAATATGGTTACACTATTGACATCAAATGACAAACTTACCTTTAAAACAATAGCTGAACCAAGTATAGTTTTCACAACATTAATTACTGCTCCAGGTTGTTTGTATTGCTCAGAAACTTTGCTTCTTTGTCAGCTTTATGTTCCACTTGCACTTTTAATTCTTGTTTTACCAAGGACTGATCACCAGTAGGAGAGTCTGCAACCCACTTCTTAGCTTTACATTTCTTTGGTAATCCTTACAACCAGGTCCATATAGCAAACACCTACAAAATAAAAGTAAATACAAAGACTTTTGCCCCCAGTTCATATCAGTTTAGGGTTGTGGCTTCTTTTATTTCCAAAGGCACAGACTGCATTTCAAAATCCAATGAACATCAGTGGCCATGGTTTATATAATTCCCTTATGAAGTTTGAAAATTCCGTTCATATATCAAATCCAATAAAGTTTTATGCACATAAATCAGCCTTAAAGAAGTATAATCACTGGCTAGCCTTAGGGTGATTGTTAGCGTGAGAGAAGGTGGCAGGATTGGGCCCCAAGTTTTCACAAATAACACAGAACATCTCCAGATGAACATTCCACTGTTAGTTTTTATAGTGTGTCTTCCACAGCCAGCCCACATGGTCTCACACACACATTCATAGATGCCAAAACAATAACAAATTAAAGTTTGTTTTATAAAAGGGCTTTGGCTCAGATGCTGCTTATACAAGTTTGCATGCTGTTTACCCTGAAAAAGGTGTGGAATTGACCACAATGAGGTGACAACCTCAATTCCACTCATACATGAGGTGGGAAAACCAATAACAAAACGGCAGGATTAGGAAGGGACACTTTGTTTTTCCTGGCTTGTGTGTGACAAACTGTTTAGTTAATAACGAAATGAAGTAATTTTGTGAAGCAGTAAGGAATGTGTCCCTTTCCCCTTTGCACATATATGCAGGTAAGCTTTTTTTTTTTAATATATGTAAAAGAAACACAAACAATATGCTTGATTGTACACACATATCCATACTAAATATGATGATAAACAGATGAAGTCCTAAATTATTGTTCTTCTAGCTTGCTGTCCCTTGCAGGCAGTCAAAGATTTTCACTGACTTCAGGGAAACTATTTTTAAGTATTACCCTCCCCCTGTAGTGAGCACTGGTTCAAGAACTACATTATCACCCAAATCACACCTTGCTTTCAAAACAGAGTTTGATAGAAGGGCTACATTCTGTTTCCCTGAACTGTTTAGATTTACCTTTAGGGCTTGACCCTCCAGAACACTGCCAATGCTGTCTGATGAAGTAGCATGCCCAGAGATCAGGGGTATGGCCTTGAAAGATGAATCAGTTTCATCCAAGTACTGTTCCTGTCCAATTGAATAGAAACACTCTCCCAAACATCAGGTAGACCTGTTCTTTAGCCCCAAAATAGACCAATTAAAAAAAAGAAGTAAATATTTCACCACACCCATACCCATATCATTTCACAAAAATATTTTCTGCAAATAACATTTCTCTTAAATATTATCCACAATCAAATGCCCAATTGCATACAGCTCATTAAAACTTGATTGTCTCCATAATTAACTGGGGATACCCCAAGCTATATATTAATTACTAGCAGAGATGTAAAAATTACAGCATGCTTGCTGTCGGTTCAGTGCCAGAAAGTGTTCTACAAGAGATTACACAGACCAAGCAGATACATGTGGCAAGGACATTTCTGTTAGAAACACTCTAAACAAAGCCATTTAGCACAGAGCACATTTTGCTTAAGATGTACATATAGCATTAGAGCAAAGCTGGGAACAACTATAAGAACATTAATTGACACTGAGAAAATAACTGCCAGTATTTATTATTTCACAAAGAAAAGTGTCATAACGAGTTCACTGGAAAAAAAAATCTCAGTTCCATCCTGCACATGTGTGCATGATATACTCAAGACATTAAAATAAGAAAAACTAAAAGAATTTTTTTATCATTATTATTATTAAAAAGGAAAACCTTTATATGGAAACTGCTACAGAAAATAGAAGCTTTTTGTTATGATCCTGGGATGATACACTTTAATTCTGTTTAAGAAAGAAAATACACTTCAGGTACACACCTCAAATTAACAGCTCTTCCACACTGTTTGGAAGGAAGACAGTAATTCATCACTATCAGCAATTACTATGCACAACACACTTGCAGTATCTCAGCTGGTTGGTTAATGAGTAGCAAGTAAAGCAAAGCAAACTCTCCATCTAATCCCTGCCCAGGTGTTCTGGGAAGGAAACAACCACAGAATACCTCTGATGCAAGATCTAAGTAATCCAAAGGAAAAGCAAAAATGGTTTCTAGAAGTGCTTCATCTATATCCTCTTCTACCCTTTATAGCTAATGGAATTATACAAATAAAAGAAACAAAGTATTTAACTCATGGTAATGTTTGTATTGTAGATTCTTCTAAGGTCAAACAGAAAAGCACTGTTCTCATTGTAATTTATTTTTTTTTATCCATAAGAACATCATAATACTTTGCAAACTGGTTGCACAATACAAGAAAAATTGGCACTAGCCTTCAATCTGCAGTCAATTCTACAAGTCACTGATATCAACTTCCATTCTTTGATGTTATGACAGCACTACAGGCCAGCATCTGGTCTTCAAGAGTTAGATTCAAGTTTTATATTGAAAATGGTATTTTCATTTATCTATCAAATTTGAAAAGGCTGAATCCTCAAATCTCTTGTGTAACCCACCACTACTTCAGTGTCATGAAAGCAACTATGACTATTACCTTAAGTGAAATATTATTCAAAACCTTTGTGCAGTGTAGACCACATTGATATAAAGCATTCTAAACCTGCTATTTCTGTTAATACAATTCTTCCCATAGTAACTTTTGGGGAAAGATAATATTTTGTTTTCTAATCTCCATATATGCAAGAGCAGGAAGTTCTGGCAGCCCTAGAATCAGCAGGATCCAAATCTCCATCAGATTTTCCTGAAAATGGACAGAGTTTAGCTTGAGAGCGAGCCTGTGAAGCGGGTATGTTCACACTCGTACTTAACCCCTCTGGTAAACCGGTCATTGGAACGCCTGTATTCTCATCCTAAACATTTCTGCATTTCAAAGTTCACTACAGTCATTTTCTCCCAAATGGAAAAAAAAATTCTTCAGCATCATGAAACAAAAAAAACACCCCCAAAACAACAACAACAAAAAAACAAAACACACACACAAAGAGAAAAAAAAACAACAAAAAAAACCACCACACCCACACAACCAACCAAACAAACACAAAACCAACCTACAACACGACATAGTTCTAATCCTAAAGACAGGCTGTAATCAAGCTGGAAGAGCCCAGTGTCACTCCTTTCTCTTATCCATTGCTTCGTTTCATTTCCAAGCTGGGGATTCATTTCAAATGTTTGCTAATGAAACAGAGTACCATGAAACCTCAGGCTGCATCGGCTCCCATGAGCAATGTCTTCAGTTGCAAACCATACCTATTCCAGGCCTGATCCTCCTACAAGCACATGGTCTAAGGTATATTGTCTATTAACTACATCTAAAACAATCAATAGACTACAGACAGTAACTCAGTGAATGAGCATACAGAAAAATCACACACCTGAGTTTATAATGCTTGCTTAAGATAATTAACATTAGCATAGGTTAAATTTAAGTCCTCCATTTGTACAGAAGAGAATAATTACAGGAAACTTTAGCACCGCGTTTGAAGAATTCAGATCATTTATTTTATGCTTTTAACTAGTATGCATATGAAGTAGGTTAATTAATTGCATTATTTTAGGTGCCATGAGCAAAACCACAGGAATATTTCTGAATTTCTTGTTCCCATGACATTCTAGTAACGTAAATAGTTTTGCATAATCATACATCATGCCCTAAAGCAAATTTACAGCCTCATTAGGACTATGAGCCAGGGTACACACACAAAATTAGTTACAATCATGCTCCTTTCTGCAGGTCAGTAAATTCAGTTATGTATTTTTGGTATGCACACAAATGTTTTGTCCTTCCATTACGAAAGACAGATAACTAAGTTACAGAAAATAAGTTGGATTTAGTGGCTTGTTTTCTACATTTACATTCATTCTAATAATAATATCACTAGTGTTCCTTCATTCCACAGACATCATAGATCACACATTCATTCTAATCATTTATAGTTCTTCCTTTCTGATATAACTCATGTGTGAGACACTTGAAGGTTTAAAATCCTTTTGCAACAAGGCTTTGGTGCATCCAAGTAGAACCTCCTCCAGAAAATTAAAATTTTCCACAGCTCTTCTCAGCCTGGACATAGTTGGCAGCAACCTAAACCACATCCTTATGTCTTATATTCTAAAGGAACTCCAACAGCTTAGTTTAGGACCAAAAAAACACAACAGAAAAAGCCTCCACACATACCCCACTGCAGGCCCAAGCTCATTGCATAAAGCACTATTTTTTGCAATATGCCTTAAGATCTGTGAAAAAGTAGCAGCTATTTAGGTTTAGCCACTGAGTGTGTTATTTCTACAGAGCTGACCACAGAATATACCAACAGTTGTCCAGGAATTCAGGAAAAGACAGCCCTTCATTGAGAAGTTCATAGGCAAAAAACCCCAGGAAAGTCAAAGATTTGTAAAGAAAAAAAAAAAAAAAAGAGGTATTTTAAAAAGCATATTTTCATTCTAGCTTCACAGTGACATCCAACTGCTTACCAAGGTAGTCTTTTGGGCTTTGCCATTGCTTTCGGGGGGAGGGCAAATATATTTGAGGTATATATATATATATATTTACAACCCATTCACCTATAGGTAGAGCATCCAACAACAGAAAGCACCATCTTTTCAACCATGACTTAATCTGTGATGTCTATTCTAAACACCAGAGGCATTAACAGTATGAAATGCTTTTTGCACTCTGCTTTAGAAAAGGGTTAGCATACCTGTTGCTCTTGAAGTTTTTTCATTTGGTTTGGAGGGGCTTGTTTTTCTGGTGAGAAATTTAAAGGCCTCATTTATGAAAACCAGAAATTAATGTGATAGATTGAAAAGTGTTTAGAAACCTAGTTTCAACTACTTGAACAACTAGCTTTAAAGTGACTCGCTCAAGGTGAGCTAGTAGCTTGTATCTACCTGTGGCAGTGAGCCTTACTGCAGGCATATTGTTTGCATAATTACTCCACCTTTCAAAAGTCTACCACTGATTACAGTAAAAACAAAAATGTTGCTGTTACACTGTTTGCCTTACATTTGCTAGGTTAATCTAGTTTAGCTATGTCTGCAGTAGAGTGAATAAAAAAGTTGGACACACGCATGTACACAGAAGCACACATCCTAAATACCACGATTTTGAAGAGGTCTAGCTCGTTTGGAATTTAGGAGCAGGAACTGCACTTATGCAATATTCCTCACACGATTTGTTACACTTTTGCCTTAAAGGCTTCCTGCCATAAGAAATTTTTTTGGTTTTATGCTTTATTTTACCATTCTGTATGTATTTTGAATGAAATATACTTTTCAAATACTCCTCTATAGTAACAGGCTCTCCATATTCTATTGATTTCTCTTTATGTTTTCTCAAATTTTTCATTGAAATGTTCAAAGAATTTTCCTAAGAAAGCAATGGCATATTAATTATTGTTTTGTTTATTCTTACAAGAGCAGTAATTTAGATTATTTTATTATGTTCCAGACAATGATTGCCTAACCAGATAACGTAAGCAAAGTAAAGTAAACTGGAAGCAGAGTTTAATTACAGAAGTCATTGCTTGGAAATTTGTAGCAATGCATTTGCAGTTGAGAAATAGCCAGTAACTCAGTTCACAGTGTAGAGATTGCAATATCACAAGGATAACCAAGTAGTGGAAAAACAAAACAAAACAAAAAAAAACCACAAACCAAAAAAAAACCAAACACTTTATCAAGGAATACATAATGATGTTGAAGAAAGTATGTATAAAAAGTAGTGAAAAAAAAACCAAACACTTTATCAAGGAATACATAATGATGTTGAAGAAAGTATGTATAAAAAGTAGTGAAATATCACAGTGAAGGACCCCTAATCATGGTCTTATTATGCACAAGACTGTGTCCCAGATAGAAGTATTACAGTAGCCACAGGGCTGTTTTAACTTAAATCAGATACATCATTGCTCAGGATGTAGTGTGACATTTGGGAAACAGACAGATATATGCTCTCATCCTCGCCTTACTAGCAATAAAACAGTGTTGGAATCATTACTTCAGCCCAACATACCTTAAAATTATCTTCTGGATTACCACATACACAAGTCTTAAAGGCAGCTTGCATCACTATTAGTGTACTAAGTCAGCTCTAGTCATTTTAGACCTCTGTGTTCATAGAATTAGGTACTGAGAAATCGGGCAGACCAGTGTGGAAAATGTAGCCCAGTAGCTACAAATCATTCAGCATCACATAAGGTAAACCCTTACTACCACAGGTAGATATCAGACCTCTTGAGGTGCATCCCAGGGTCCTGAGGGAATTGGCTAATGTAGTTGCCAAGCCATTCCCCATCATATTTGAGAAGTCACCTCTCTTATGAAGGCAGAGCTAGAGTTTAACCTGGAGAAGAGATGGCTCTGGGGAGACCCCAGAGGGGCATCTTGGAAAGATGGAGAGAGACTTTTACCAGAGTCTGTAATTACAAGACAAGGGACAACAGATTGAAAAAGGGTAGATACAGATTGTGCATAAGGAAGAAATTTTTTATGGTGAGGATGGTCAGTCACAGCAACAGGTTGCCCAGGGAAGCTACAGATGTCCCATCATTGTGTTCAAGGTCAGGCTGGATGGGGCTTTGAGTGAGCTGATCTTGTCAAGGATGTCCGTGCCCATGGCAGGGTGTCAAACTAGATGATCCTAAAAGAATCCTTCAAATCCAAACTATTCCATGATTCATTAGCCAAGAAAAAGGGCTCTGTAGATCAGCAGTGTTCCTCAAAGTCTGTGTATACACTCATGTTTATCAGGGGGATTAATGACCTCATCTTGTCCTCATTAGGAGTTGAAATACAATAAATACCCAATCCAACTTGGCTTTAAGTAAACAAACAAGTTCTTATAAATGCTTACAGAATAGCACGCTTACTGTATTCATCTTATGTTTGTCACAAAACACCAACTCCACTGAGACACCAAGCTCCTACAGCTCTGCCTGCTGTCTATATTTGCCTCGAGCTCTAGCAGAACTTATTTACCATGAGATATCATTTGTTTCCTCAGGTATTTTCCTTCACCATCAGAATCTTAATTGATTATGAAAAAAAATTGAGCACAAATTTTCTATATCCTTATTCATTTTTCCCCTGGTGTCAGTTTTGCAATTTATTTCATGTGTTCCCTTATACAATGCTATCTGAATGGGCTTCAAGGCTGACAACCTACAGAGATCCAAGAGTGGCCTGTAGCAAAAATACAGATAATTGTTTTCTTTTCCTTTGACTTGAGCTCCCTAATAGTAAAAGCCTCTACCTCATTATCTGAATGCACAGTTCTATTGTGTTTTTAAATAAGCTTACATAACCCTTTTTTTTTTCAGAAAGCCGAGTTCTCTCCTAACTGGTCTAGTGAAACAAGCAGTAGCTTTTACCTACAACCTACCCACGTTTTCCTTCTGAAGAGATACACAAATAGCCTGAGTTCTTTCAGCATACTTGTGTATTTACTTTGTATTACAGCCAGACACTACCACGTTTTTCTATAGGCAGCATCCTTCAAATAAAGTTAAAGAGCAAAGACCTTTACAGGCTGATCACAAAACCTAAGACCAATTATCTCCTCAAGCATAAAGCATTCAGATTTTAGGCATCAGATAAGGCAACCTAGGCAAACAAATTTCAGCCATTACAAACCACACATTGAAGAATGGAGAAAAAACAATATTCTATGAGCATTGTTCGTTTGAAATAACAGGTATTTTGCAAACGCAAGGCTCTTGTGATACATTAAACGTCGTAGGTGTCATATCATAACTTTCTGAAATGTTAACATGGCATCATTAATACAACCACACTTCCCAAAAAATCTGAGCACATCGAGAACATTGTGAAAGCAGTTTCTTCAGAGAGCAATGTAACTCTTCACAAGGACTACCAAAATCACGCAAAGAGAATGATTTCAAGGGAAAATTCTTAAGCGTTCATGTTTACAGAATATTACTCAGCCACTAAAAAGTGAAATCTACTGAAATCACTCTGCTTCACAAGAAAAAACAAAAAAAAGCAGAAAAAAAAGCAACTTGACCTATGAAGTATGAGTTGTGTCTGGGATTTGTCTGGGGTTTTTTTGTTGGTTGGGTTTGTTGGGTTTTTTAATTATTACATTGAGTAAGACTTGTTCTCAGACTTTTCCAAGACAAATGAAAAATGATCTTATTACAACATCACCATATCCTGTATATTATTGTAAAATATGATATGAGTTGTCATGGATCTATTTAATGAAAATTAATCATAGAAAGTTAAATTTCTCACTAATAATTTAGCATTTCAAAATATTCTCTGTATCTAGATTACATATACAGATTAAATACACAGATTTCAGTTAATGTCACCTTTCCTGTTGGTATTGTAATGAAACAGCTGTGTTAAAACCAGAAATACTGACTTACTTTCTTACCCATTACAAATTCAATGGAGAATTTTAATATAAATCAAAGTGACAAAGTAGTACATGGGATTAGTTATCTTCTAATACTTTATTTTATCCAGTGTGCAAATGACACAGCTTATCTAATTTTTAAAGTAATTTACCCCGATTCATAAACATCTTTTTGCTAAAGGTATTTACCTTCACACCCAGAGCAGTTTGGGATACAGCAAGATTACACAATTATGAATGATAACATATCATGAAGCTGTACTTCCTCTCTGTATTTCTATAAGTAACATTTTTTCCCCTCGTTGAATTTATTTGCACTACTTCCATCTTTTGATGTAAATATTTTACTTTCTGGAAGTAGTGAACAACATGACAGTTCATCTTTATTTCATTTTAGCAGGCATCCCAGATCTTACCCAGGTGTATACAGATACATCATACAGCTATGTATGTATGTACACTACTCCGATTTTAAATGTACTTTCACTGACCTGGTGAGCTAAGTTGCTTATAAATCATCGTCACTACAGGTGTTTCTTGCCCCAAAACATGTAAGAATCAAACATTTCCATATGAACCAGCTTTTCCAACAAAATCACACTCAAGATTGAAACCAAATGTTAACCAATAAATTCACTAAGTAAATGAAACTGTTTTCATGGAATCTTAGGACTTGAAAGGATTCCAAACTTAGACCACCTCCTGCCCTAAAATAGTATGAAGCCTACCTAAGAAATTGCTGGAAATGTCATGAAAAATGGATATTGCACTGTCTCAGGGAATGTATTCTCTTCCCCTCTAAATTTACCAAGTATCTAATTTAATTTAACTACATTTACACATCTTGCTCACAAGAGAGAGAAATCACTTTTAGTTTTGTAATAGCGTTTTACATATTGAAGGACTGAAAAAAGTTTGCCTTCCTAAGAGAAGAAAGCCCAGTTCTACTTGTCTTTCCTTGTAAGTCATGTTTCCTAAACACTCAGTCATTCTTCACCTTGGGGAAGAATTCTCTTAAACTAGTCCACATCTTCCCTTAAATGCAACAACAACTGATCATACTAAAGTTGAGGCCATAACAACCCTAAACAGAGCAGGCTGCTTCCTTCACACATCACCTGGCCTGTAAAATAGGTCCCCTTCTTGCAGCTTCGCAGAACTGATAACTCACATTGAATCTTAGCACACTGCAATACTAAGATCTTTTTCCACACAACTGTTACTTACTCAGTTGTTGCCAGCATGACATTTAGAAAGCAGATCTCTCCTAAATTCTAAGTGTGGGAGTTTGCTGTCATCCCTGTTACTTGTGTTTTCTTTTAACCCTCAGAGTACCTCCCAGCTTGCATGTCTCTTACATGCCTAGAGCAAGAAAATTAATCTCATTGACAGTCCATTTAAGTGTCAGAAAAAATTGCTTAGCATGTGGCATAGCTCATGATCATTTCCTACCATTGCAATCAATTGCAAGTAGTTCCTATTCAGCTAATGTGTCGTATGATGAGATAGCTATATTTAAAGAAAAAAAAGAAAGGCACTGGTAAACATTATAGTATTCAAGTCATTGATTTTCTTCTTCACCTAACCTGACAGAGCTGTTTTGATTACAAAAGATCTATGTTGCAAAAACGGAGCTTACTGACATTTGAGATTGAGCTTTGCTCATCTGTTCTTTTCCTAGAGCCTGCAACATTGACATGACAGTAATCCTGAGCAGCTGCTTTATACAATAAAAGGAATTTGTTGTGGAGAGCTACTTTTAAACTGCAGGTAGACAATTAATAAGCAAATGTATAATTTAACAAAAACTTCACCAAATGTTTGGATTCTTTCCAGGAACAGTCACATTAATTTTGATTAAATTTTTAAATGGCAGAAGGGACTATATTATTTATCTGACTTCATTTCCTATGAAACATGGACAACTGAAGTTGTACAGCACGAAGTACGTGGCTTCAAAAAGTGCAAAAGGAACCCAAATTGTTAGCTATACAGGATAAGGCTATGCAAACAATTACGGCAGCTATGGCGGAGAGCTATATCCTCCATATAACCCTATTTAGGAAGAATTAGCTATTGTTTAATCTTGGAAAGTCAGACTGAATTTCTCATTTTATTAGAAAGCATGTCCAGAAAATATGCTAACTAAGGGAGTAGGAGATCCAACTTTGAACTTTACGGAAAGAATACAACAACTAAAGGCATCTGCTATATGAAGTAATATATCTTTTTCAACAGAAAATTATTGCATTTCATGTATTAATCCTCATAATGAAAGAAAAATCACTATTACATTTTAACAGTAACTTCCTGAAAATTATTATAAGTAATTATTTATGGCGACAACTCTCTCACTGCATTGGATATTGAGAAGCTTTGCCTGCGACAATTACTGTAAGTCTTCAGAACGCGTCCTCGCCTCGGCCAGCTGCGTCCTGTGAAACAGCCTGAATCAAAGACGTAAAACTAACAATAACAACTTGATGTAGCAACGGATCTGCTGGCCTCAAAGACTCACCAGGCAGCAACAGAAGTCGCAAGTTGTCATGGAAATACGCAAGAGTTTCTGAAAGTCTGAGCCTGCATTTTATAGGAATTCTGGAAGCTTATCCTAGTTTCTGCTCATGGGAAAGCTGATGCAGATCTGCTCACCAAAAAAAAAAGCCAAAAAGTTTTGTGTATAAAGCCTTATCTTACAGGATGCTCGCTTCTTTACAAAGGTGGCAGTCAGGCTTGGTTTTCAAAATAGGCAGAGCAAAGAACATAGCACTGAACTAGTCCTCTATGCACAGCATAAAATGAAATCTTATATTTACTATACAAATTATGCTTAATATACTTTGTACTAAAGGAGATTTTATATTTATTATATAGGATAACTTCTAGCTCCCATTTTAGGAGTATATAGTATAATAAGCACACTTGAAATTAGATCAGGCAAAAAAAAAAGCACAAGGAACATTCTGGCAGTGAATGCCAGATAAATGACACCACTGCACTATTAGCCCCAGTTACCCCACCATCCGTACTGAGGATCACACAAACACACAAAAGAACAGCTTTCAGATGCTCATATCACCAGAAGATTACATTTCAGAAAGCTTTCAGAGAAAGTTATCTGGTATGACAGCCCATCTACCAAGGAATTTTGATTGGGACAGAATTAAGCATGTAAGAGACAAACAGTAATCAAAGCCTGCTTTGCCAACACCACAAAGTAGTGCAGAGTAGTAATTACTTGAGTATGACACATACATGCCAACCTCCTGAACACAAAAGCTTAATTGCTAGATATTTTTTTTTTGTAACAAGACTGAGGGATCTTAAGTATGCCAGTAGTTAATTCAATTATATGCTAAACATTTTCTTTAATTTTATTATACAAGCTTACATTTTCTGAATGAGCACATAGGAAAATGCCCATAGGACTTCTAAACCCTATATTTAAATTTGTATCTTTAGCCTAAAATCAAAGCCCTTTCATTTTCAACAAACAAACAAAAAAAAAAAAGCCCTAGCAAGAAATTACATAGATAAAAAAAGTAAATGTGGAAGTTGGTTTCTAGTTGTTGTATTGTTTTAGTGTTGTTTTATAAACCCCTAAAAAAAAAAAACCCCAACCAAGCAATAAAAACTTGTGTACTACATTTACTGAGATGAGTTAAAAGAGCAAAAACACTCATGTGAATATACTGGTTGTTCTAGTGTTCACTAAAAGCTTTGCAATACTGTGTAATCCTAGAAATTGTAATCGAATGTTTAATGGCTGCAATTTGGGAAAAAACATCCCTTTCTACAGACATAGAAAGGTTATTTCACAAGGCTCAGAACATCAACATATTTTCACAACTATTCTTGCTTTCACACACTCTGTGATCCTTTCTTTTCTGGAACCATGCCAGTAGCATTAGGAGTGGTTTCCTCTTCTAAAGTTACCTCTGTATAACTTTTGGAACATGCATTGCAGCTGTAGTTCAGAATTTTTCCTCAATTCCTCTGTTTTCAGGAGTTACACATTAACAAAAAAAAAAAGAAAAAAAAACCAAAAACCCCTATTCTGCAAGGTATTCAAGGAACACATTTCTTTTTCATTCTTTCTCCCTGCTAGATCAAATCACCAAAGCAATCTACTTATTTTCTAATTACTTATCAGTATCTCACAAGAGGATATTCCAATCACCATTTGATTTATCAGACACCAGGACTTTTCAACAGGAAAAGAGGTGAGCAAATATAGAGCAAAGAAGTCTATAAAATCATAATGAATTCAGTGGCAAGGACTAAGAAGCATTAAATGAAAGTAGTAGACAGCAGGTACAAGAGGGAAAAGAAATCTTGTAAGTTGTAGAACTTACTGCTATATGTAGTAGCATATGTTCAAAGACAAAACCTTCAACACTTTAAACAAAGTACGACCTTTTGTTCAGAAAGTCCTTCAGCTGCAGGATGTTGAGAGCTAGGGAAGTAAAATGGAAGTATCACTACATGTTTGTCCCAGTTTTATACTTGTTAGTTCTTTGCTTTTGGACGTGGGAAAAGAGGCTTCTGACAAGACCAGAAGATCACTGGCCTGACTAGAATGGACATTTTTTTCAGTCTAGTAAAAGCTCCTAAACAGAGCTGAAAGACTCTGAATAGCGAAGAATTTACAAGAGACAGATCAAAACCACTGTTTGCTTTGAGTCCGTGGAATATAGCATAGAAATCTTATCGATTGAGAAAACACATTTTTAATATTAAATATTAAAAATATTAAAAACAATGATTTTTTTCTTATGATATATATCACTAAGTGAAGAAATTTGGAATCTGAGGTTACAACTTCATTCTCACAAAACACGTTTTAAATGCTTAGGAGACAACATTTAGGACTCTGATCAAACATCTCCAAATATAGTTTCCCATACAACTATTTCAGTCCAACATATTAATAATTTTTAAAAGATGATGTTTAGCTTGCAAGGATTCCACTCTTGGTCTCCATCAATATCTTTTAAATCACCAACTTAGTTTCCTGAAGAAAAATGCTCAGAGTAAGCATTAGGGGGGGTAAAAAAAAAAAAAAAAAGGCAAGAAAACTAGGTTGTGTCCAAAGAAGCATGAAATTCCAAGACAGCTCTTTACCTTATTGTAAGTGGTTTCTGGACATCTTTTGTAGTGGATGAAGTTTAGTCAGAGGCAGTCATTTCGTCACGGCTGATCTACACACTCCTTACAATCACACAGACAAGCCCTGGGATTTACCATTAAAGCAGAACATATGGTTCTCTTTTCCTTCTTAGTATAAGGCAGAAGTGTATAACACATGAAAATGGTATGTCTTAAACTTGGAAAATGAAGGGGACCATTAAGTGTAATAATTGCAGTCAAATACATGTGTTTTCAAAACAGAAAAATAAACAATTATTTTATTTAACTTCTGAAACAACTGTACTCAAATATTTAGATTGCCTGACTCATTCTTTTCTCTTCCAATACTTCTAGGCATACGTACCTAAAAACCAGAAGTCACTGATTTGTTCTTTTATAACTTAGAAACAAACCTAAGTAGAAAAGCCACAGAAGGCAAACCAGAAATGCAGCAGCGTGAAAGTAAGAGTTTTTGTAGAAGAAATAACATAAGAACTTGCACGTTCCCAAACAAGAATGCCTGCCATGAATCTTCAAGAGCCTCTGAAGGTATTTGGCCTGGGCAAACAGTAACTGGCCAATTCCTTCCTGGCCACTGATGTCAACTCTTGGGTGCACCTGCAAGCAAAGAGAAAGGAAAATTACTTCTACTAAACATCTGAAAACAGATGTCAGCTTATTAAAATACCACATACTTATACAGTCCCTCTCATCCCAGGAGTTTAAGCAGCAACCTGTGCAAACTAATTTTTTTGCTATAATTAGTTATCTAATCCCCAGTTTCTCTTCTCTCTTCTTCCACATCCTCTTTAATTCTTCCCTGTTCCATTGTTGCCTTTAGAAGACAAATTCTCAAGTCTTCACACCAAAACAGATGAACAAATACAACTTAACTTTATACTAACTGTAACTTCTGACAATTTTATATGGCTACAGCAAAACTTAACTGTTACAGAACAATTAATTTCATTAATATTTTGTGGAGTCCTATTCTGCTATTTTTCCAGCTTCAACAATATGCCATTGGAATTTGAGGTTCTGATAACTTGACAGGGCAAGGCAAACAACTCAAGCCAGTATTCATCATGAAGTTTCCTTATATAAGACTGTCCATCAATCAATTATTAGGAAAATAACCATTTGGAGAGTGTGACAGAGACTATAATTTCCCACATTTTTCAAAGGTGAACAAAGTTATTGGACAAAAAAAAAAAAAAGAAGAATTAGTTCCTTTGAAGTACTAGAAAATGGTGTAAGGCTTGATGTGAGAAGTCAGCTGGCTTCATAGCTATTGTAAGACAGTGTGATGTTGGTCATTCCTTGCATTTAAAGGAGTAGTGTTTCTTCTTAGTCTGGAGCAAAAGCAAAGAAATTTTAAGGAACTGAAGCATTCAGCAGAAAACTTGATTACTTTTGTTAACTTGCATAATTATCATTTCATAACGTTCAGTCATACCCTCAGACAGTTCTCCTGGACTTATATTTAATACCACATCTAACCACACAGGAAACGTGGCCAGAAACACAAATTCTCTAGCATCTGCGTATGTTTCACAGAATTTCATTTATTGTTATGATTATGGCATTAAAATGTAACAAAGAGAAAAATCGGTCTGAAAGGAAATGGTATGAATATAAGTTTTGGAGTGCTTGAATAACAGGATATGGCACCAAAATGAGGGAAAATACATAGAAAGAACAAAATCATTCATTGCAACTCAAGAGTCAGAACAGGTGGAAGCTAGAACTGCTAACCTACATCTTCCTAGTCAGCTACATTCTCATGAATGAAGCCCAAAGCTCTATTAAATCTGAAAAATAAGAAAACCTTTAGGTTTTTTTTTCCAAGAATTCAAACCTCAAGTACATGAAAGGACCACAGTCTTGTCTTATGACAGTAACCAGATATTCTAATCAAAGCAAATTGTTTTATCACTCCCTTGAAATGCTGATATTTACAAAACCCACTGGAGGTAACTTAATGACATTAATTTAAAGTAGTTATGATTTTAAGGTCAAGTTGTGCTCTTAAACAAAACAAGGAAGAAACAGTTACACTACATCTGCCTACTTGCATGTCAGTCAATTGGCATTGGTCCTGTGCTGCTACTCCTACACAAGCACTTAATTGCAGCAAGGGTATATTTTAATTAAGGATGGATAAGACTGTGTGAAACATTAACTACAAGAACCTCTTTAGTAAAATTATTAAAAGCTGTACAGAATAGTGATTTTGTTTACTTTCTAAACAAACCATTTTATTTTTTTCTAATTCAAGCAGTTTTGGAGGAAGAAAATAAAAAGAAAAAACAAACAAACAAAAAAACCCAAAACAAACACAAACCACTGGCTTTCCTGGAACAGAACACACATACAGTTGGAGTGGGAATGAAATGACAAAACAAGACTTACTTACCAGGCCACAACCATTAAATACTAAGGTGTTAATTAACTACCAATAACAGACTTGTTACAAAATGAGCCCTGAAGGGTATGCCCAGCAGATTGAGAATGGTTCTCCTGCCCTACTACTCTGCCCTAGTGAGATCTCACTCAGAGTACTGCATCCAGTTCTGGGCTCCCCAGTTCAAGAGGGACAGAGATCTACTGGAGAGAGTCCAACGGAGGGCTACGAGGATGATGGAGGGACTGGAACACCTGCCTTATGAGGAGAGGCTGAGAGCCCTGGGGCTTTTTAGTCTGGAGAGGAGAAGGCTGAGAGGGGATCTAATTAATGTCTATAAATACATAAGGGCTGGGTGTCAAGAAGGCAGGGACAACCTCTTTTCACTTGTGCCCTGTGATAGGACAAGGGGTGATGGATTCCAGGTCTAGCATAGGAAGTTCCACCTCAACATGAGGAAGAATTTCTTTCCTGTTAAGAGTTACAGAGCCCTGGAACAGACTCACCAGAGAGTTTGTGGAGTCTCCTCCTCTGGAGACTTTCAAGACCTGTCTGGATGCATTTCTGAGCGATCTGCCCTAGGTTTGGGCCTGCTCTGACAAGGGGGTTAGACTCAATGATCTTCAGAGTCTCTTCCAACCCCTAACATTCTGTGATTCTGTGAATGAGATGCTCCATTACCTTTCCAGGGACGGAGGTGAGGCGAGGCTGACTGGCCTGTAATTACCAGGACCTTCCTTCCTGCCCTTTTTGACACTGCAGTGACATTGCCCTTCCTTCAGTTCTCAGACACCTCACCTGTTCTCCATGATCTTTCAAAAATGATGGAGAGTTGTAGAGCAATGACATCAGCCAGCAATGGGCACATCTGAGAGTGCTCATATGATTGCATGAGGGTAGATCTTTATTAAATTGATATCTGTTATTTTCCCTTTTTTGTGCTTCCAGTACCTTAGTATTGTAATAATTAATGTTGTTACAGCTATTATTTAATTTTAGTTCATTTATTTTAGAAATTACTCAGCTTACCTTCTTAAATTGTCATAATAAGCTTAAAGGAAACTAAGTCTTATCATAGCCAAATTCTAAAAAAAGTCCACAACAATGTAACTCCAGTCTTCATAGCCCATGTCTTGATGCTATGTTCCAAAATTTGGTGTATGTTTCTCAAAAGGCTCCTCAGTTCCCGATTCAAAGAATAAGCTTGTACAAAAGTAGGGAGCATCAACAGTAACAGCAGCAGTCAACAGCAACTGTCTAATAATAGTGACAATAGTCAGGAAACACTAAAATAAATACTGGTGAGCAGAGGTGAGCTTTTCTTTTCCCACCATACCCACCTTTTGCTGGAGGCATTTAAACTTTTCATCAAGACCCACTATGTAGTGTCTGAGTGCAAGGCACGATGATGCAGGAGGTGAATTGCCAGCAGTGTGCCTACTGGGCAGTGGTGCCAGGGCAGGGACCCACCGCAGCCAGCAGCTGCTGCCCAGGGAAGGGCCAGCTGCTGTTCTTTGAAGGACACCTGGTGGCTGAGTTGGAGATGAGAGGTAACAGTGCCTTCCAGTTCCAAATCACCTCAAGGGTAGAGACAATTTCCCAAAAGGGGAACAAAAACTGACCCCTCTGTATGAAGGTAAACACTTCGGCATGCCCTGGTACACACAAGTGGCATGAAAACTACCAGCTAAAGGAGGAAACTGCTTTTAAAAGTTTTCACATATTTCCACTGAATATTCCACGTAGAATTTCCAAGAGAAAACAATGTAGTAAAAGTTTATTAATTTATTAAGTCATTTCACATCCAAGGAAGATGTACATTCATTAATAACACTTTTGAGTTGGGTCTTTCAGAGATTAAAAAGTCTTTATGGCAACTAACAATCATAGAATCATTATGGTTGGAAAGGACCTCCAGGGTCATCAAGTCCAACCCTTGTCCTAGCATTTCTCTAACGACTACACTATATCCTCAAGCTCCACATCTAATCGTTCTTTAAACCCCTCCAGGGATGGTGACTCCACCAGCTCCCTGGGCAGCCTGTTCCAGTGCCTGACCACCCTCTCAGTGAAGAATTTTCTCCTAATATCTAAACTAAACCTCCCCTGACGCAAGTTGAGTCCATTTCCCCTCGTCCTATCATTACTAATTTGAGAGAAGAGACCAACATCAGCCTCGCTACAACCTCCTTTTAGGTAGTTGTAGAGGGCAATAAGGTCTCCTCTCAGCCTCCTCTTCTCTAGACTAAATGGAAATTACTACAAGATTACAAAGATACTATTAAAAGCTTCACAGTGAATGAGGTAGGGAAGAGATTTGGTAAGACATGAGTCCTAAATCATCTATCCACTCATTCACCAGAAAGTCTCTCCATCCTCAATAATTTGAAACATCTATTTTAAGTTTCATTAATAAAAAAACTGCCTAAGCTATTCCTCAGAAATAACTAGGATGAATTCTGAGTTTCTTAATTTAGCTCCTTTAAATTTAGGGCACACAAATCTTACTTCCTCTTTTCCCTTTTTATTTTTCTTTGAAAGTTGTTCATTTCAAAGAGAAATGAAATGCAAGTCAGGAAATACATGAAAACTTTTAAGCTGGTATGTTTGCAGATGACTTCAGAGAAACAGAAAAATTCAAGTGGATTAAAATACCCGATGTCCACGAATACCACTGACTACAAATACCTTTACATTTTCCTGTGCTTCAAGTTAATGACTCAAACATCTTACAAAAGTTGTAGACAAGTAATTAAAGACTGTATTCAGAAAGAGGTAGAACTCAAGTTTTGCTTAGGCAATGACAAAGGCTGACAATTCTTGAATCTGTCTTTACATCATTAGTATCACCCTTTTAACACAGTTTTTGTGTGTACTTCGAAGAAGACTTGCGAACAACAAACCCTGGCAACACATAGGCTTTAAAACACCTCAGATAGGATACGTGTGCAACTTTTTTCATATATTTAAAACAATGGAAAAGGAAATTCTCTACAAAGCCAAATAGTACAAAACAACTCTGCATAGTTCTAGCTGAACTGACAAAACCAATTGAAAGGATTTCTCTTTTCCCTCTCTGAAAGAAAGGAATTTATTTGGGATATTTGTTCTGATGATGGGAGTAAGTGATATTCAGGGCAGTTTGAGAGATTTTAATGCCAGTTTAATGTGATGCCAATGAAAGTGACTTTATTTCATTAGTTTATTCTGACAATATAATCATAACACTATAAATTGTCCAATATAGTTATACCAATTTTATACTTATTTTTGGGCTAAAGATGCCCCTTCACCTGAAATACTTAAATATTACTTGTAGTACAGCACCTAAACTACACCACTGAAATGAGGCTCCTAAGGAATCAGTCTCACAATAAATTGCATACTTCTCTAAGTTTAGAGATTTCAAGCTTGTTATTAGTGATTCATATTCAGTTTAGAATATGAGTTCCAAGAATTTCCATCATAAACCAGTATTAACATAATATCCAGATAATATAAACCACAAAATTTGTAGCAAAATTCAAAATTACTATACCTACTGTTCCATTAAATCTCACCTTATAATATCATATGCATCCTGTAAAGATTCTACAGCCATACACAAAGAACCCAACCTCCCAAAGCACAGAGCAGTAGTCTCTGCAAGTATTATACATGCCTGTAAATAGAAGCATTTCTTCTGTTACCTTTCTCCAAGGCCTACATAAAAGCACAACATGACCAGTGATCTATCATATCCTTCAGAGTTATGCTTCTTGCTATATGTATTAAAATACAATAATAGCAGTTACAATAATGATGAATATTCAGGGAAATATAGTTTCTATTCACTCAATGTACATCATAACTGTAACACAGGAGGAGTATTTTAGAATGAAAGAGAGGATATTCAGTGTAAATCTATCACCATCAAACCATCAAAATAAGTCTGATGCCCAAATTCGTAAGAATTTGAACCAAAAGAAATTACATTCCATATTTGGAAAAGACAAAACAATCTGCAATTAAAAAACTTTCACAGTACTATTTCATGGCCAAGTGAATTATGTTTTCCTTGCAATATGTCCTAAGATCGTTTTCAGCTTTAATTAACACCTAGGAAAATAAGGATATCATTAGCTAAATATTGGCCAGTACACATAGATACATCCGCTTTACTGCCAAATTGCAAGACTTCCAAACATATTAAGAAACAGATGTGATTATGATTTTCATCTTTCATGGTGGTATTCTAAAGACCCATTACAACTGCACTGAGAAAAGTCCTAAGGCAGACCACTCGACTCAAAAATCCCCAGGTAACTTATTTCTTGAATATCAAGATTACTACGCATGTGGAGGGATTTTTACTGTACTCTTCTGCACAAGGCATTTCTATATATAATATATTGCATTAGAACTTAATTTCAGTGAGTAAATGGCATTGAAGCGCAAAGTTGAGCAGCTTCATTGTTAAAAGGCAAGAATATGTCAGGAAATGGTTTTCACCTTAAACACATTAATAAAAAATAAATAATAAATAATTTTTAAAATTTAAAAAATAAAATAAAAAATACACATTAAAAAAACCAAGCTGCTGTCTGCTTTAGTGCTAAGAATAATGTGGCTTGATCGTTCCCTATATTCTGGTATAAGATATTACAGCAACAAAAAAAAGGAACAGTAAACATCAAAATTTTAATTGCAGGAGTGTGGGAGAGAGAGCGGGAACATGGAAAAGAACAGACAGAGAAAGGGAAAGAAGAGACTATGAAGACACAGGTGCAAGCTGACAGAAAGAGGTGAAAGGAGCCATCACCATGTACTGCAGTGTGGGCATGCTGTACAATACACGGCGGTTTCAGCCATGCCACTGTACTGTTGCCTTATCCAGATGGCAGCTGTACCCTGGCCACACACGTAAATATACAGCCCCCTCTTAACCTTACAGAATAAATATGGAAACTCAAAAGTTTTAGCATCTAAGTAACTGTAAAAAAAAAGATCAGATCCTTATGATTTCAGCTTTGCTTTCATACAAAACACGTTGGCCTTCTGGAAAATATTAAAAGAAAGCCAAAAAAGCTCTATTACCGAGAGGAAAACAATAGTTACGTTTGTAACCCATATTAAGTATATGTTATGATGGTTTAGCAATGTCACAGACATTTTAAAAATCAGGGAATGGTTTGTATTAAGTCTGGAGACTTACAGAGAATGTGGATTCTTAAAGAAATGAGTATTTTTTCCAGTTTTCCTTTAAGTTGACATTAACAGAGATCCCTGAAAACAAGCAGAGAGAGCATACTTTTAAAAATAATAATATGAACCTGGATAATTTGTATTCACATTCATAGACTTGCACTGATCTCAAGCTAGCAATTCTGAGATGTGGATTACTTGCACAATGTAAATATTCTAAGTGTGTTGAATATTAGCATAAAACCTCAGAACCCGTTTAAGATTTAGTTCTCTAACCAGCTCAGGGAACACAAAATACATGGAACATTTGGCTACCCTCAGAGCCGGAAAACATTCTACTGATTCACAAAGTCCTCCTGCATTTACATGTATGTTTACACTAAGAATAATATTCAAACCATGTAGTTTTAAGCGTATAACTTAAGTTGAGTATGTTGACTATTTAAGGGCTTTCTGAATTAATATGTCAAGCGGAAGCACTACATCAAGACAGTTGGATGCTAAAGACATTAACACTCCATTGGGTGGATGAAGCTGTTCAAATAGAAGTATCTGCCCCTTCACAATAAAGCTTCATCTTATCATCTGGATTTCTAACTGAAAAAGATGACTAGAATTTAAAATCAGAATGTAATCATTGTTGGGGTTTGTGTGCTTTTCTTTTTTTTTGATCTCCCAGGTCTCATTACACTTTTATTGTACATACCGATAAAAACAAATAGCCATTACACAGAAATATTCCAAGTCTATCTTAAAAAAGGAACAGAATTATGAACATTATAAACAACATTATTTCAGTATTGAGAAAGGATGTGTAAAGTGGAGTGAAGCTTCCAGTGCAGTTTCACTTACAGATCCAGTTTTATCAGTCCATCTTACTTGTTGTGGAGTTTCATTAAAAGTATATAGTCTTACAAAGTTAAAGATTTTGGGTTATAATTTCACAAGTTCCAAATCATACCTAATCTTTCCATGACCCTGAGCCTTCTTAACTCTCAAGTCCAAGAACTTAACTTTAACTTAAGCACACTTCCTTTTCAAATAAATTAATGAGGCTCAGACCATCTTCGTTTCTCTACAAACCCTGTTTTCAGAAGTCTTGTTTATTTCCTTTCTTGGGCATTTCCTCCTTACTTTCCCTATATTCCTCTTTCTGTTCTCTTTCCTGTTGACAGAGATTAGAGAGTTTTTCTTGAATCAGTCACTTGTTCTCTTTTGGTCTTTTGGTCTGAAGCTCAAAATCAGAGGAAGAAAGCAAGACGACAAAAGCAGCAAGGGAATAAAAACCTTTACATGATAATGAGTATGTATTAAAACAGATACTGTTCTTACACATATTTCTCCATAATAGATTTAAAAAACTGAATTTTTGTCAGTATACATAGCAGCTTATAGAAGACTCCCTACAGTTGACCTAAGTGACGCAAAACCAAGGCAGAATACCTGATCCTTATGGAGCAGAAACACAAAGCAAACTGAGCACTTCAAAGATAAGCATGACCACAGTATATAGCACTTATATCTGTAGGGTTTTTTCTTGATAATCATGTTGGGTTGGTTTCTTTTTTTTTAATAATGGCATAAAACAGTAAGTACATAACATAAATTGTTTGAAATAATAAAGTCTGTACTGTGTGCTGAGAGATTAGCATGCAACATCACTGGCAAATGTAGAAAAAATAGCAGAGCCATAAGAGATGTAAAGATTTATATCCAATTAGAATTTATTGAAAGAGCTCACCCAGAAATCATCTTCACAGAAAAATTCTAATACTTTATTCACTCTTCAAATAATTACTTAATTATATATAAGTTATCTTGAAAGCTCAGAAAAAAATGTTATAAAATTATATATTAGTCAATTTTTAATATTTAGTCACTATTTGCTAAGGGCTATCTTTTAACATAGCTTAATCATTTCTAAATATCATTCTATACGTCATTAATTTGTTTTCCACCAAAGCTCTCATATATACAAGTCCTATGAAGAGCAGCTGAGGAAACTGAGGTTTAGTCTGAAGAAAAGGATACTCAAGAGAGACCTTAGTCTCTAAAACTACATGAAAGGAGATTGTAGCCAGGCGTGGGTTGGTCTCTTTTCCCAATTAACAAGCCGTAGGAGAAGAGGAAATGGCCCCGAGTTGTGCCAGAAAGGCTTTAGATTGGATACTAGGAAAAATTTCTCCACTGAAAGGGTTGTCAAGCATTGCAACTGCCTGCCCAGAGCAGTGGTAGGAGTTACCAGTCCTGGAGGTACTGAAAAGACTTGTAGATGTGGTACTGAGGGACATGGTTTAATGGTGGACTTGGGAGTGCTGAGTTAATGGTTGGACTTCATGGACTTGAAGGTCTCCTCCAACCTAAATATTTCTATGATTCTATTCCATATCGCAGCTACAAACTTCTCAGACTTGAGTAGACAGACTGGGAACAAGCACTGCAACAAGACTGAAAGAACACAACTCTGAAATAACATTCCTCCCTCTAAACAGAGGGCAAGCAAACCTTTCCATCATATGAATCAAGTTTGACTAGAACTTATGAATTAATAAATTCATTTTCATAGTAGTAGTGCTGACAGCCAGGCATTTTCTAAAGACATTGTGAAAAATTCAGCATTCCAAACACAGAAGAGAGACAAAGCAGGTAAACCAAGGTAAAAGGTAGAAGTTGATGCTGATGTCACACAAGTGCTTCCCAGATGAGCTATGTCAAACTTTCAGATTGCCTATCATGAGTGAAGGAAGCAATACTGACAAACTTACAATAAGTAGTAGTTATATTACTGTCCTGCAGTAGGTCTGAATGCAGCAGACACTTCATGGGAGCTGTTGGGGGCTCATAAACATATAAACTGATTGTCTGTGAATGACAGTAGAGAAAAAGAAATGTTCGTAGCAACTTCAGGCACCTTTATTTTTCAGGCAAGTTCTCCAAGATCCAATTATAGCCATTAAAGAGAAGTCAGCAAACATGCAAGACTTCCCTGAATCACTTGTTAAAGGATCTTAAAAATTTATCTCCTCTGTCTTCAGGGGGAAAACACACTCCCTGGCTTATTTTTAGTTGATGACATCAGGTGCCAAATTTGACTCATGTGAATAATTCCTAAGCCCCCTGCACCAGTTGGCTCAGAGAAGTGCAACAGCATTATGCACTACAAACTCTAAATCACTGATAATAAAATGACTAATACACAGAAAACTGGCCAATACGATCCATAACTTCTCTTAAACTAACACTACACATAGCAAAGAATATGTCTCATTACTCTTTATAGATCAGGTTTCAGACTTGCCTAATAATTGGTTTTCCCCTTTAGAGAAACATCGTTAATCTATCACAGTAAAACAAACCTGCTCTTGGAATTTGATGGGCAGCATTAACAGTGAAACGATGCTACTTGTTCTTTGAAACATCCACCTATCAAGAACTTCCCTAAGACTTTTTCACAGTGAAATATTCAGATTTTCAAGAAAATAGGAGGAGAGGAATAAAATAATTAAAAAGCATATTTCTAGTATTCTGCTTGTGATTGAGCTTGTCATTCTGTTGTGTTTTAAAGCCAGACTGCATTTTCAGTGGCATTATGATAGAACATATTTCTCTAAGTGTTTTGGCAAAAAGTAGAAATGATTCTCTGGCTAAATGCTGTATACTGCTGACAGAAAACCCAGTCTCAAGAAAAGTACTGTGCATGTTTAGCTATGGAACACAGTCTGTGTTTATTTAAAGAGTGTATTGGAATGCCTGTGATTCTTTTCAGCTGCCCCATTACTTTTTCCCTCCCAACTTTTATTTAATTTTTTTCCATAGTCCTAATTAGGCAATCCTCAAATTTGGGAAAAAACAGCAAATATGCAGTACTTGTGCAGCACATGGCAAGATATTCTAAAGAGATTCCATTAAATGCATCTTGGACATCATGTGATAGAAGACAAAAGCAAATGCTTGTAGCAGCCAACTGGAATTAATTCTTCTACAGTGACAACAGAGATGGCAACCCACAGCTCGCAGGAACAGAAAGCAAAGAGTGAAATCACAGGCCACACATATACAGAGGAGGTATTTTATATCACAAGTTTGCTTACTGGTTCCAAATTAACACAGCATTTGTCCTTAATTCACATACCCTGAAGGTCGGAGTGAAGTGCAGTACAAAATGTCAAAGCTGAACTACACTGGGTAACATAAGATTGCTAAACTATGTAGCTCAATGCAATGTGCAATAATTGCCCGTTACACAATCCAAAGCACATTTAGTTTTGCTCCCCAAAAACTATGTATTAAGTTTTGATAGACATACTTTTTCATATTAAAATTGTTAATAGAGATGTCATCTAAGGTATTCCAGATGGCAACAGATCATACAAAGACTTCTTTTCCTGGCAGATTTGGTTTTTACTTAGACGAAAATCCTCTGCCATGAGCTATATGTTTTGTGATATAGGTACACTATTGATTACTTGTTTTCTTCATTACCATTGTGAAATATTTTAAAGCTGATCAGAAAACTTTTCCTCTAGGCTGATACTTGGATTAATATATACAAAATTCACATGAAATAACTTTAAAAAGTAAATATTTCTGAAAAAAAAATCAGTAAGAACTTTTAGCAGGATGATCTGATTAATATTTTTAAGTTATTATTTAGTCTAATTGGTTGATACAGTCTATGTATACCACACTTTTCAGCGTCAAACCTGAATACAAAAATAAAAGCTTTAGAGCTTTATTTGAAGGCTTTATACTGCATCATTCAGTTTTAGATATCGGCACTGGCTGGTTAAATTGCCCTGTAACATCCCTGTGTTTAAAACTTCCACCTCTGCACTATCAACAGAACTCCACCAGAGAACTACAATCAGAGATGTTGCTTAACCTGCGTGCACTGGATAGAGTTCTGGAAGAATCTTTTTGGGTTTTGTTTTGACCATAAAAGTAAATTGCTATTTGGTATGCAGAAATAAGTCTCAGTTACTAAGTGGTTCTTCTCACACCAGCCTTATGTGAAAACAAGTAATTTAAGATCTCAATTTAAGATACTATAGTATAGTAGAATAAATGTAATGGGGTTTGTTCACAGCTACCTTAGGCTGACTGCAAGCTAAAATTCCTGAATTTCATCCCTGATCCTTTTAAGGGTTATATAATGAAATTACCTTACCTTGGTTTTTTACTCTAGATTATTCACTTGTAAAATGGTTTTACTTATTTATAGCCCAAAAAACATTGCATATAAGAAGCTAAGTCTTTTTTAGAAGAACAAAGAATTAACAATGAAGTCTTATAGGTTAGGGAACGCAACATTAACACCAGTATAGTTTGTACAATCTTACTCATGTCACTTAAAAGAGCACAACATGCCACAGTGACTGATCACAGGGCAGGGACAATGACAGGGTAGCTGGATTTACAACTAATTCCTTGCTAGATCCATACTTGATTTTTGGCTACTCTATGGTTACATTTTTAAAAATAAGGATTTGTGTCTGAAGTCTTTGATTTCAGTTCCTCATTTTGTGAGCTGTTTTAAGTTAAGATAAACATAAACACACTTCCAGTCCTGTATGCTATCAGGAGAATTAAGTACTAAAACATGCTTATTTTGCTAAATATATTTTATTTTCCTCCTTTTCCATCTCATGATAAGTTGTCAAAATGACCACATGGTGTTGTATGTTACCTTGTAAAGGACTCCTAAAACTTTTGCTAGTATAGAATTTAGTATTAACAGTCATGAGAATATGTAAACTTGCCATAAGTTACATAAAACAGATCACAACAGCAGTCAGAAATCAGACTGCTAGGCAAAACTGTATTAAATGCAAAATGGCATACACTGTGCTTCCATCCAGAAATGAGACCAAAGCATGTGCAGCTTCTGATATTTTTAGATTACCCTTAGTTGGAAAAATTGTCATGTCTATAAAATTCTATTAACAAACTAAAGAAACGAACCCCAGTTCAGTATAAATATTTGCTCCAGAGTTAAAATTACTTGCATGAGTTTAAACAATTGTATAAATTATTTAGGGAAAACTACCCATTTTGCTTTGTAGACCAAAGAATGAGATATATTCAAGATACCAAGCTCATATTTTCATTGTTATTAAAAGCTTGTAAATCTACCATTACAAAAAGATACTTTGTACTATCCAGCATAGCCTCTGTGCTTAGTAAATCCTGAAAACAAAGGCTGAAGTTTGGGGAACTAATAATTTAATATTCTTCCCACAAAACTTGTTTATGAAGCCATGGAGAAGTTTAGAAATAAACACCATTTAATATATAAACAGAGCCTTAAGAAATCCTTTCTATCTTCCAAGAAAGGACATAAAATTCCTCAAAATTCATCCTAGTTAACATCAAACAACTTTGACTAAAGCACAGGAAAACAATGTTTCCTTCAAGCTACAGGCATCCCTACCACAATGAAACAAAAGCAATTAGAAAGCCCGTATTTGCTACCATGTACTCACAATCATGTAAAAGAACTTTTAAGTTCATAGATGAATCAAGTCCTTATACTGATAATAAGCATGTATTTGTAATAAACATGTAATTAATTGCCATAATCCTTCAAATGAAGTTTAAAATTCATCTGACACACTGTTCTGCTACATCTTCCTTGTCTGTTTATTAAACAACTGTAAGAATCTCCCTATTTATCAAAACACACAAGTGAATGAAAATAAACAGAGATTAAGCAGCATGCCACAACTTTATTACATTTAAATGTAATAGCTTCTAAAACATATGCCATAACTCCAAGCCTAAAGAGAATCCGTTCATTCATTTGAATGGACTTCAGAGAAAGCATCTTCCTCATCAAAAGGAACAAGGTACCAAACACATCTGTGAAGGTTTCCCGTGTCTTCTCCCATTGGCATAACTTCTATTCGAGAAAGCCTTAACCCAGCTTCAGTTCTACATCTATCACTTACTATTTTTACCTGAATTGGGCATTAAGTTGCTCATACTAACAGCAAAACCCTTCTGTTCATATGAAAGGTGAAAGAAAAGGAACAAAAAGCAAGTTCCAGTTTACACTGCGGAGGAAAAGATTCCTCCTGACCCTCCTTCCCACAACAGGTGATTCCTTAGTGTCTTTAAAGAACAAATTCCATAGCCTACAAGCAGCAAGGAGGAAGAAGAGCCTTATTAAAATGAATAAGACTCCTAACGAGTGGGGCAAAACTTCGTAGTCTGTGAAAACAAGATGCTAACGTGTTCCTGTTTCCAAGCGCTCTGCAGAAATTGCCTGACAGTAAATCAACCCTCTACCATATCCCCCTAATGGTTAGCTTGACTTTCCTTCCAGGCAGGAACCTTACTATTCTAGCCAAGACCTTCATGTCAGGAAGCACGCTTCCAATAGTCTCAGACTCCTATATATCAGCTACCTTAATCTGCCCGTCCAGAATACGTGTTCATAAAGATCTTTCTACCCAAAGCAGGATCAACTGAACATCGATCCAAAGTCAAACTCTGATTCCACTGGCATCCACATATATATCTGGCCAAACACAGTTGCTACTTCCTGTACCTTTCCTTAACAGCTTCCAGAACAACTTTTCATTTGCTAGCACTGAATAAGAAGCAGGATTTAGGAGGATTTAACAGGGTGTTGGACCTTTGCAAGACGAGGTTTATGAGTGGATCTTATAACAAACCATAGTATTATGACCCCAATCAGAATTAGTCAAAAAAATCAGTTCAAAAAAGTGATAGAACTATTTTTATATTATGATATTCAGTAAATAACCAGGGGGTTAATTATCATTAATTAATTTGATTTCTTTGATTTTCGCTGCTTAAAAAGTATTTCCTAAGTTAAAGAATTTTCAGTGTAGCCTTAAGTGTCCAAACAGGAAACTTAACAGGAATACAAGAAAAGGGCTCAAAGGAAGCTACCAGACAATAAAAACTGCAAATTTAGTCTAGCACTTGCTTTCCACAGTTAAAAGCAGACATGTTTCAGAGGATGATTGTACAAGGACCTAGCAAATACTTTCCATGGTTAGAGTAGTGGTGCAAAAACTATAAATGGATCTAGGAACGTTTTAAAGTTAGAACTGAACAATAGGAGTTATATCATGTCCTTTTCTGGCCTCAAAGAATGAAATTTCAAGCTATTCAAGAAATTCAAAAAACATCAATATCCCACTGAGCAATGCATTGTAGAACTTTGGAAGAGTCTGAATATTGAAACAGCCATTCTCTACTCAAGTAGTACAACCGTGCTTTTCATTACAACTGAGTACATGAAGTAACATTCTGTAACAACGCAGCTAACCTGGTTTTTATACAGTAAGCATTAACAGAGGTATATGTTCATGGCATATACCTATGCATAATGTACACATTCATGGCATCAGGAGCTTATGTACCAGATCAGCATGAGAACCCACCGGTTCTTTCAATCAAAATATCAACTCCTGACCAAGAATTTTGATCCTACCTGAAAAAAAAAAACAAAAGCAAAACCTTTCTTTTCTTTTTTTTTCGAATCTGATACATAAAAATATTTATTGTGGGAGAACAGTGATAAAATTTTGCAGTTATACTGCAGAGGGCTGTAGTATAACTGTGCTTATTTTCATGTAATCCATGTGTATAAAATTAGTTTTATTCTAAAATCAGTACTGTATTGTCTGGAAAATACTAGAAGTGTCACACCTTCTGTAGAAAAAAAAATGACAAAGTATCAGTTGGCTCGGTTGTACACTGACCTAAGCAATTGCTTCTCTTTAAAGTTAAAAACATTCCAAATTTGAGTAGTAAATATTACTTGTGTTGAATATTGGTGTAGTGGAATGTCTTCAAACATTCCAGAAAGCAGGTTCAAGATGACATATAACATATAACAAATATAGACAATAACCTATGCTTTGAAACATTCCACAAAACCTTTAAACTTGAGTACAAATTAAAGTTTTCTTGTTTGTACTGTATCTCTACAAAGTACTAGGAGATGATATAACTGAGGGAAGATGACAAAGGATTAACAAAAATACTGTTTAAAAGTTTGAAATTAGTAACCAAATCCTGTGTGTTGACAGAGCAATAGGTCATATTTCAAAATGCATTTATAATGTTAAAGGACTCTTCAGAACAGTAAAAGCTGACAAGTTCATTCCTATTTCTTCTCAGGGCCACACAGTTACAGCTCAAGAGTGTTTTAAGGAGATGTACTTGAGTCAAGGGAACATTACTTCAGCTCATTAATAGAAAACAAATGGGAGGATTTAGGCTGAAGACAATGGGAAGGAATAGAATGTGTGAAGATTCCTCAGTTGTATTGTCCTCCAGTGTAGATGTGGGAAAAAAAAAAATCCCTTCATCAGGTCAGCTCAGTTGACTTAACTGGCCTGTAGGCTACAGTATTGTCATTTTTAAAATCCTAGTAAGCTTTTGGAACAGTTTGATAGCTGAACATAATGAGATATTTACAAAATAATAAAATCCAATACAATACCCCTGGATGTAAGGATATTAGGTCATAAGCAGCCTTCTCAAGCGGTAATTCTTAAACTTCCCTATATGAGAAAAAGGCTTTTAATATTTAGACTGACTCATCCCTTCACTGAATACATCAGTGGAAAACTAAAGGAAAGAAAAGGTGAGAATTCTGACAATAAACAAAGAAATGCTTCCCTAGTAGAAATAGGCATCAGTTATACCAATTTACTAGGACACCCTGATTGTGATGTGTATAACAGAAGTGTTATATTAATAAATGATTGCTTTGACATAGAGCTACGTTTGTGAGCAGATCTGCAGTCTTTTTAACCTGTTTAAGGTAGATCTGCACAATTTAGCAAGCTCTCTATGCATTCATGTATCACCTTAAACTGTAGGACCATGTGTTTTATTCAGATCACATTGGTCTTTGATCACAATACTTTTTTGCCACAAGTACTAGAAAATATCTGTATGTATAATGACTCCACTGACACTTACATTCATCTACTTGTCATTCTATATGCAAAAGAAAACATTCAAAATTTAAAGTTACAGATAATCATTTAAACTTAAAGTCATAAAAACTCTACCATTAAGATACAAGATAGATGCTTAAGATCATCTACTGAAGTTGGTGGTGTGCTCATTTATTAACAAACTTTCTTTAATAGAAAGTATGAAATTTCACTTCTTCTTTTATTGGTGACATAAGCAATTAACTTCTTCCACAAGATTCCTCAGTGACTCATATAGACTAAAACAGCCTTTGACAAACCACTGCATGCATGAGCACAGAGCAAAAATAGCGGCTGACAGAGAAAGGAAATGAAAACAAGCAAAGCAATGTGAAAGATGTAGATAAATGAAATGAAAGCAGAAATGAGACCGTAGGCTCTTTTTCACTTCCTTGAAAAATATTTCCTGTTGCCAGAATTGCAATGATCTTCTATATTGGCATTCGTTGTAATGCAGGAAAAAGACATGTTCATTGTTAAATATTACTTTAGCTTGAAGAAATGCAATAAAGTGGAAGCCTATTGACTTTTTTACCTACAGGCACAGTGGTTGTAACAATGCAGATTTGAGGGGTCCTTTAATATCAGAGAGATGAGCATGCCACATACCTTGTTTCCTGAAATAATTCAGAGTTAATAGAATGCTTCCCTGTAACAGTAATATAGCAATACTAAGCTACTGGAGTCAATTTCAGAACAAAAACACTTAAGGCAGACAGATTTAGCTTTACTTTTAGCCTAAACTCTAATTTACTTGTTTTATGGATGGAAAAAAAAAAACCAAAACCAGTTTAAGTATTTGTGTAACTGTGAAATATGCTCTGTACTATCAATGTACTAGGTCATTTGGCTTAGATATGCACAATACTTTGCTTTAATACTGATCCAAGTACATGTTGTTCTGGAAAGACTTCAATAGCAGCATTTTCATCTAGAGCCAGAATGCACTAGTTTTCCATTTCTATTGTCTTCTGTACTTTGTCTTAAGTGAGGAAATGTATATTAGTTGCAGCATATTTAACTTAATTTTATTTGGTTTTACAGGTGCGCTAATGCATTTGGATAATCTTTAAAGGAACATAATTATCTTCAGTATTATTTCTCCAGATGATTTGTAGAACAAAGCTTAGGACAAGATAGAAGTTGATCGAGATGGAAGTTTTAATCTTTACTAGCAATCTAAATGGAATCTTAGATCCACAGTCTTTATTTTTATATCCCAGACAACTGCTATTTATCATAGTTCGCTCATATCTAAATGACACTGCATACACAATCTACTGTTCATCTATTAAGTATAAAATCAACAATTAAAGAGTATTAATTGCAACAAGAGTTTGGCTACCAAGTTGAGCTCAATACAAAAATTAAGCACAATCCCGTTCCAGTTAATCAGCTTGGAGATACTGAATTGTGAACTATTTATAACATAAAATACCACAGAAGAGTCTGCCTAGAAAGTGCTGCATCACTAAAGCATTCACACTGACTGAGAACAGTGTCAGACACAGCAGCTTAAGTAAACAGAAAATCAGTATTCATACATGTGAAATATCAAATACTTTGATTTTTTTCCACACAGGAAATTAGTTGGCTCTTGAATAAGACATTCACAGCTCAACACAAACCGTTCATTCCTTTTGGTAAGGGACAGCACAACACAGTGCCGAATAGAGATAACTTCATTAACTGCTAAGGTGCTGACCTGTATTTAGAAGCAGCAGAGTTAAATCACCAGAATGACCTGCACAGGCTGGTTCGCCTATGCACACTGTGCTGTGTACAGATACCCCTCATCACAGCACCTGAAGTTTTGTTTCCCTCATCTCATATGACTTCCAAACTTTCAAAAGCTTTGTCACACCTCCTACCACTGAAACTTCTAAGCAAGTTTTTTCAGTAAGCACTTCTTTAAACCATGTTCTTCAAATCATTTAAAAAAAAAAGGTATATTTAAGTGCTGGACATCCACAGAGGAATTCTAAAGTAGAATAGTTCATAGTAGACCTAATAATTTTTATTTGATTAGTTTGGAAAGCTTATTGATAACTTTTGGCACCATATAATAACTTGACTGCTTTGTAGTTATAATCCTGGGGCAGTAACCATATCCAAAAGATTCTTAATTGTCATTCTGCTCCATTTCTGAATGGAATGGAATCATAACTGACTGAAAGAATTTCCTTGTCCACAGGGCTTATAGAATATGTTCAAATAAATTAAACTTGAATTTCTATAACAAACACATGATGCATTCCAATAGTTATATAGCTTTTGACTAGTTGCATATAGGTTAAATATACGCAGCAGACCAATTCTTCAAACTTTCATCTCTTTATAGCCCAAATAACACTATTTATTCCAGACAAGACTCTACTAAAAAGTAGCAATAAGTAAAATACAACTGCATGAATACTTATAAAGTTATTATGTTCCAGTATGTAAAGAGCCAAAAAATTGAAAGGATGCAGAATGATCTTTTATTCACTTTCTGGTAGAAAAATAGAAAGGTTTCATGCACTTTATATGCATCTATTTTTATTGACATTATTAATACAATTACTCCTATTGCTTCAAACAAAGCTACTTATACAGCAAGAGTGCAGGATCCAAATTTACAAGAGAAAGCATCACTTTCATAAGACAAAACAGTTTTCTCCTAAGTTTCCAACGCTGGTTATATTGTCTGTGTTTCATTATTAATTCCCCAAAGATATCTGGGGCCCATCAACCTCCCATAAACCATTAAAATAGGTTCTCAAGTCCAAAAGAAACAGGAAAAGCAGTAGGAGACAATATCAGTGATATTTTGCCCATGATAGAGCTGTTCTTTTCATTCCTCCTATAGCATAACCAGACAGTCTAAAGCTGTCAGGGAGTTGGAAAACGTAACAGTTGATGTGAAAATAAAAAATAAGTGTTGATGTCTCATGAGCTAAGAATTCGGATCAAAGAGAACCCAAAAGTATCAAAGTTGTCTGTATATCATCAAGATTCCTATGAGCAGATCCACAGCTGGATATCCGCCCCCTACACTTCATCCTGTGTACCAAGCAGATCCAAATGATACAATGATTCTGTCTTTCTCCAAACCAGTATCTTCTCTACAGTCATACAGAGAAAAAAAAACCCCAACCAAAAAAACCCCAACCCAAAACCCTAATAAATTCTAACCTATACAAAATAGCTTATGTCAAATAGTTATTTGGTATATAGTAAAGCATATATGCCTTATTTAAATGACAGCCAAAACAGGACCAGTGTTACCAGGCATCCAGGTCCTAGTAATACAAGAGCAAGGAGTTTAATAGCTTTTGCATAACAGCAATACTTAAATGGAGATGAATAACTTGAACCTTTCAGTTTGAAACGGACAACGTCAGGGAAGTATGGGCATCTAGTTATTAGTACAAGAGAAGCCATTCAGTATGCACTAAGTGCCAGAGTGCAACACACCAAGCTCTGCAAACAGTCTTGTGTGAAGAAAAAATCTAGAGGAATTACAAAATACCAGTGGAATAAAATACTTCAAAACACAGTCTAAGTTCTGCCAATTCAGTAATCAATTCCAGGCTGAATCCTCTCACCTTTCCTCCTTTCACTTTAACGCCAGATGCCCTTTAACAGGCATTCCACAATGTTTCTGGCTTTGAGATCACAGAATCACAGAACGTTAGGGGTTGGAAGAGCCCTCGATCATCAATAAGACAGGACTTCAGCTTTCTTTTTTCAGCATTCTTTTATACTCAGAAAGGTGTGAGCTACGTATATTTTGAGTATTTTTGTTTTAAGGAAAAGAACTCTAAAATAAAATTATTCACATCAGAAAAGCTATGGGAGACTTCAGAAAAAAGCTCAAAATTGTTGATAATGCTTATCTTTTGGAGAAAAGCTTCTAATCAAAATACAAAGTGATAAAGGGTGACAATTTTCAGTTATGCTGTGGTTGTAAATAAAAATCTAATTTTTAACAAGGACAAAAGAGCTCAAATAGTAGCAAATTTATTAACAAATAGGAATATAATCACAACCTTTTATATTTTAGGATTCTTAAAGAATTGAGAGAAAGTCATGGAAAAAATTAAAAGGCATTTAAATGATTCTTAAAAAAAAGGTACTTGTAGCTTAATTCAAAATTGGTTTGGTTGGTTTTGTTTGTTTTTTTAAACCCAGAAACATTCATTATTAAGCTACTGTATATTCCACTGTGAGCACAATGTTACACAACATAAATCAGGACAAAGTTAGCTGTACAGTACAGAGACCATCCTCTTATCCCTAACAATAATGTCAGACATAGCCAATACACACAAGTGACATCCAATATTGCAAAATTGCTCAGTCAAAATGAGCATTTGCTACTATATCTGTGTATCTGAACTGTATTAACCACCCACAAGTGGCCTAAAGTACAAAATTCTTAATACAAAAACAGTAGCATTTTTTTCCATTGCCTTTCCTAGATATACTCTTGACACGATGATGTAGGATCTAGTTCTGCTCTTTATGTATAGCATTTTTGGTGAAAATTTATACAAAATATACTGTTGTTCTGACAAGTGCATTAATGTACTCCTCTTGATCAATTTTCTAGACTATCATTAAGTCCACCAAAAAACATATAACCATTACTTCCATACTAAATGATATGCTTCATCTGTAAATGTTTCCCAGAGATTTTTAACACATAAAAAGAAACAGAAAAATACAGACTGAGAACACCAAAAAGCTTACAAGAAACTACAACTCACTCTATCAGACAAACTTGGGGGGGAGGACAGACAAAAACAAAACCACAAAACAACAAACCACAAACACAAAACTGCTTCCCCCAGTCAAGGGTGAGTTCAGAGACATGCTATACCCAGTTACTCAGGTGAATTCTTTCCCCATGCAGAGCATGTTGAGGTGTAGTGAACCAGGCACCACCTCAAAAGCAAACCTTGGAAACAAAAAATCCAAGGAAGATTCGGAAAGACGATGTAAGTGGAGCAGACACATGTACAACATTTTGAAGGATTCCTCTAAGTTTGTTTTTTATCTTTAAGTGGTTGTACACATGGACTGTGACTGACATACAAGAAATAACCCCCACGTTCTCAAAATTATTTTAGGTGGTATTGAACCCTCCACATCAACAGAACCTGCTGAACCACTTCTCCAAATACAAAACCATTACCATGCTTTATGAAAACATGCATGAGCTCCAGCAGGATCTTCTTCACATACAAAGAAAGCACACACCTTTTCTTTGCTATTGTCAGTGATGTAGTTTTATTTATTTGATTGCATTGTGATCAGAGAATTTCATTCTTATGACAAATTTTGATCCAATCATCGAAGGGAACATAAAGACTAAGACCATCAGTATTTAGGGTGCCTGATAATCTAAGTCCTGCAGCAGAAGGACTCTCATACTAATGCTAGTGTTTCACGTGAAATCTAAGGTCTAAATGAGTTGAACTCAGTGACCTCAGAGCACCTTTGTTCTCCAAGGAAAATTACTCAGTTCTGGTAATGTTTCTAGGCCAATGTGAAGTTAAAATTTCTCTAGGATACCTTGATTTAAAATCAAAGATGACCTAAAAAACATGAATCCTGAAAAATAAGGAATTATAAATCCATTTCCTTTCTCTGAAGCCAAAAATCATCATTTTGAACTTTAATTGTGCAAATGGAGGCCCTATTTCCATAAGCCCATAATCAGTCACCTTCTTGGCATTACATAAAATGCCTGCTAGTCCTCCAGTCTCTCAGCAATGTAAAACATCAGCAATTCTGCTGTGGATCTATCTTTATGAAGCAAATTGAGGAACCTTCACTCATAAGGCATTAAAAATGCACTGACAAGTATAAACTAGTTCAAAACTTGTGAAAGTACACAGAGGGACAGGACAACAAAGAGCGAGCTCCTGTAAGAATTTCTGGTCACTCTAAGAGCCAAGCATCAGTTCAACTTTCAAACACACACACATGGCAACCCACCTCATTCCTCACAAGGGGAGAAAGACAGATGAGAAAGGGAATGTCAATCCCAGGTTATCCCCTATCTATCAAAATCCTGTGTTAAATATTAGAATTAAGATAAAAACTAAAACATAAAACATTTTAGCTGCCTTCACAACTGGAAGGGTACCTCATTCCAGAAATCATAAAATAATAGGCATTGGAAGGGACCTCTGGAGATGATTGAGTCCAACCCCCCTGCCAGAGAAGGAACACCCAGGACAGGCCACACAGGAACAGATCTAGGCAGGTCTTGAAAATCTCTAGAGAAGGAGACTCCCCGGCCTTTCTGGGCAGCCTGTTCCAGGGCTCTGTCACTCTCACAGTGAAGAAGTTTTTCCTCATGTTGAGGTGGAACTTCCTGTGTTTCACCTTGCTACCATTACCTCTCATCCTATCACAGGGCACCACTGAAAAGAGACTGGCCTCTTCTACTTGACACCCAACCTTCAGATATTTGTAAACATTACTAAGATCCCCTCTCAGTCTTCTCTTTTCCAGGCTAAACAGCCCCAGGGCTCTCAGACTTTCCTAAGAGAAATGTTCCAGTCCTTTTATCATCTTTGTAGCTCTCCCTTGGACTCCCTCTAGTATTTCCCTGTCCCTCTTGAGCTGGGGAGACCAGAACTGAACACAATACTCCAGATGTGGTCTCACTAGTGCAGAGTATAGGGGGAACAGAACCTGCCTTGACCTGCCAGCCACACACTTCTTTATGCACCCCAGGATACCATTGGCCTTCTTGACTACAAGGGCCCATTGCTGTTCCATGGGTAACATTGTCCACCAGGATGCCAAGGTCCTCTCCATGGAGCTGCTTTCCAGAGGGTCTACCCCTAACCTGTAGCAGTACATGGTGTTGTTCCTCCCCAGGTGTAGGAGTCTACACTTATCCTTGTTGAACCTCATTAGGTTTGCCTTTGCCCAGCTCTCCCGTCTGTTCCTATCTCGCTGGATGGCAGCACAGCCTTACGGTGTATTGGCCACTCCTCCCAGTTTCACATCATCAGCAAACTTACTGAGGATACTCTCTATCTCTTCATCCAGGTCATTGATGAAGATGTTGAATAAGACTGGATCCAGTAATGACCACTGAAGAACACCACTACTCACAGGTCACCAGCTGGACTCTACACCACTGATCACAATCCTCTGAGCGCTGTTGTTCAGCCAGCTCTCAACCCATCTCACTGTCTGCTCTTCTAACCCACACTTCCTGAGCTTACCCCCAAGGATGTCATGGGAGACAGAGTCAAAAGTCTTACTGAAGTCAAGGTAGACAACATCCACTGCTCTCCCTGCATCTACCCATTCAGTCACACCATCATAGAAAGCTATCAGATTAGTCAGACATGACTTCCCTTTGGTAAATCTATGCTGGCTATTCTTGATAACCTTTTCTTCCATGTGCTGAGATAAGATCTCTCGAATTGGATGCTCCATTACCTTTCCAGGGATGGAGGTGAGGCTGACTGGCCTGTAATTACCAGGGTCTTCCTTCTTGCCCTTTCTAAAGACTGCAGTGACATTGGCTTTCCTTCAGTTCTCAGGCACCTCACCTGTTCTCCATGATCTTTCAAAAATGATGGAGAGTGTTAGAGCAACAACAACAGCCAGCTCCCTCAGCACTCATGGGTGCAACCCATCAGGGCCCATGGATTTGTGTGTGCTCAGTTTATGCAATTGATTTCTAACCCAATCCTCATCGACCAGTGGAGAGACTTCCTCTTTCCAGACTTTCAGTCTTACTTCCAGGGTCAGGGATTCCTGTCTTAGCTGTGAAGACTGAAGCATTCAGTAACTACACCTTCTCTGCATCCTCTGTCACCAGGTCTCCCACATCATTCAGCAGTGGGCCCACAATTTCCCTATTCTTCCTTTTATCACTGATGTATTTGAAGCCACCCTTCTTGTTCTCCTTTACTTCCTGAGTTACCTACTTTACTTATCTGAGTATCTTACAAATTGCAGACACTCTGAAGACCCATCAGCTTCTTAACACAATACTTCCGTGGTTGGAAGGGAAAAATAATCAGGAAAGTCCCAGCCAAAGAGAAGCACCCTGGCATCAGTCATAACAAGAATGGGAAAAGAGAACTCCATCAAATGCATGAGACTGCTCAGACATTTATATAATCTTACTGGTTTTGCATGCCTAAAACATGAAAGGAAAAGCAGCTGTCTTTTTTATTCTTTTTACATTTGGACAATCAAATAATCTGTCTGCACTGGACAGTAGAAATAAAACAAGATAGTATCATTGTCTTCATTCATTGAATGAGAACGGAGTAAATGGAAATATTCTGTCTTGAAAGTCTGGGCAGAAGCTATTACAGGATAAGTGCATATGGATAAATATTAAAATGTATTCAAAGATAGAACTGCTTTTGAAGACTGAGAACTACCCACAGCATTTACTATATAAGGACAATGGATCTAAGTCTGATTTATTCAATTTTCAAACTATTTAATAACAGAATCTGCTGCTAATAAAAGAGTGAATGTGTTCCCATTTTTGTCAAATCCCTTAGAAGTAAATGTTTGAGGAACACTCAGAAAAGTACAAGAATACAAACTGTCTATAATATTCTTCCCAGTAAGCATTCTATTTATTCAAATTTCACTTGTATGATACAAATGATATAATTGTAATTGTGACAGTATACAAAATTCGGAAGTGACTGCTTTTCATTACTGCACCGTGTGTGACTTAGCGTGTGTCAATAATAACAGCAGCATGATTTTAATATGGTGGGCTATGCAAAGACATTTTTAAGAGAAGATTTGAATGAGAACTTTTAGCATCTGTTTATAAGCAAAAATTTTGCAAACAGAGTAGAGATGATGTCGGGAATTTTGACCTCCCTTATCTGGTTACAACTGACTGCATTGATGGATACTTTGGTGCATATGGTGTACAAGCGGTGAAAGATTAAGGGCAAGACATCAGAGAGGACAGGGAAAAAGTGCTGAGCATCAAGTAGCCCATCTGCTTTGGCCATACAACAGATACAATAAAGTAACTAAGAGGCCAAATTTGAGTCTGCTTCAGAACTGGGTCATACTAAAAAGCAGTTTTAAATTCTACTCACTAATACACACTTGAGACTTGTGAATTTTCATTGCATATGTTGTTTCACTCAAAACACAGCCAGACAAAAGCAGAAGCTTCAGTTTATGTTTAAGCCCAGACTTCTTAAATATCATATAAGATGGAGTGTGTTTTATTTTTATATTGGACTTGAGGAATAAATATTTTGCTGACTATGAATTTACTACTGCATAATTAGGGCTGTAATCCTGTGAGTTTTGATCTCTATTTAAAAATGGATATACATACACACACAAATATGACAGTTAATATCAATGTGTGTTTACTAGATCTTTCAGAGACCACTAACACCCATTACATGCATAAGTCATAAGAATCAAGGGCTGGTGATATGATCTCTTTCAAGAAGTTTGCTGCATAGCTAGGAGTTTCCCCTTCAGAGCACACTGAAATACCCAAATTTAAGTACCTCTGCTGCGTTTCTACATACGACAAGGTACAAAATGTCATAATCAAGATCAGCAAAGGCCATAAATAAAATTAAAAAGAAGCAGCTACAAACATCTTAGGATTATATCATCTTTTCTCTATATTGTACTATGTAAGAAAAGATAAGTACTTGAGGTCAGTATCAGCTGTCTTGTTATTTAAGTGGAAAAGTTTTATCCTGCAAAAGTCACACACTTCTAGAAGAATTTCCATGCATTTTTACCTAACTTAGTTTTAAAAGAAAAAGAATAACATCAAAAAAACCCCCAACAAATTAACCACACAATTGAGTTTTAACAATAACAAAAAAAATGTATTCTATATGGAGACCTTTAGGTGTTGATATAGTTTAAGGATTATAGTTACTTAATATAGTAATTTGAAACAATTAATTGCAATTCACAACTCAAGATACCTTTCTGTAGAACTCCATATAGTCTCCTATTCAGAACAATCTCTTGTTATTTTGATACAATATCAATAATACCCACTTCACAGATTGCTCAGATGTTGTGAAAAAATCTCTAGCAGAACAGGAAAGTAAACCAGGCCTTATAACTACCATGTTGCAGTGCTAATCAGACAGTTTGCCATTCTCTCCACAGAATTCTCACACAGATGATAAGGTGGGCATTGCATCATGCACATCTGTTTGCAATTCTCGTTTTTGTGGGAATTCATTACTTGCCTAATAAAATTATATTAAAGGATCATTAAACTTGGAAAGCCAAGCACTAGCAGTTACACTGCTGTATATACTGAACAAAATCAGGATGGTTTTAGCTTTTAGAAGAGGGTAAAGCAGGGCAATACAAACAGCACAGAAGAATGCAGCAGCTCCACAGGACCACATCAGTACACAAAGATATTGTTGCCGTAGGTGGCTAAGTTGCCTTAACCACTGTTCAAAAGTAGCACTGTCATACAGAAACAACTGACTAAACTAAAACATCTTGAATTGTAATCATATCAACTAGTTCTCAGCACATTTTTTTCTGAACTTGTTGAAAATTGAAACTGAGAAAATACCTCTTGGCATTTCAAATGCATAACTCAACAGTATAAAATGCAAATAAACAGTTATTGGACATTTGTAAAATAATCTCATAAGTCATCAACTGCAGTATTGTTTTCTTACTTGTCACCAGTGACCACTTCCAGATTGCCAGATGGTCACCACTTTTGCAGTAAAACTGCAACATTAAACAAAAATACATGAGCACCTCAAAACCATTTAAGGAATATATAGCACTTTCATTCAAGAAACTGTCTTTCCACAAAATCCCATCCTTTGAGAGGAAAGGAATTCATTTTGAATGTAAACTTAATGGCATTAAATATCCCATAAAATTTAGTGGTTTTCAGACCATTAAAGAGCGTATCTCTTTAATTAATGTACAAACAACTGCAAGCTACTGTTCAAAGTATGAAAGTTCACCACCAGTCTCAGAAAGCTGCTGCAGCTTCCACCAATCCAATGTATATCCAATTAGGGTTAATAAATTGTTTGCAGTCCTTCATTTAGTTTCCAACTAAAAAAATGTTAATTAGCTGTATAAGTGAATTGTTTACACTTCACTGTTTATAATTTTCTGAACCGTGATCCCAATTAACAAAGTATTTGGAACACATCTACGTTACATATTTTTCCAAACCAGAGTTTACCACTTAAAAACTATCACTTAAAAAACTTTAAAACATTTCTCAAAAGTGTTTTTCCACTGATCAAGCAGCCCAGTGACAGGTCAAGGGGCTAAATTCTGTAATTGTTCAGGCTATAAGCCTATTTTCTGAATTAATGTTTCATGTAAGTTTGAAGTACCTTGTCCAATATTCTTGGGTTTGAAGTCCCATTGCATTTTTATTACTTTCTTTGAAGCTGGTATCTGTAAAATAACTTACTTTGAGGAGAACATTTACTTAAGCCCCCCCCCCCCACCAATCCAATGTGATAGATTGCTGTCAGTCTTTCTACATGTTAGACATTAATGAACTGGAAAGCAACTCATCTTTTCAAATCAGGTATCTTGCTTTAAAGATACTGAGAAAATGGCTTCCTTTAATTTATTGCTTTTTCATTTAAACCTCTACCTTCAAAGTCAACGTCTCCAGTTTCTCATGCATACTTTGTATGTGATGTGTCACTGACATAATTCTAAAACCAGTGTTTGTTTACAATTATTAGCATGACAACATTTTATAAGTGATTTCAAGCAAAGGCTCTAACCAGAAGTTTTGACAACAGCAGCATTTCTTTCAGGACCCAGCTGTGTGGTGGTCAGCTCAGAAGAATGCTCTTTCTGCGGTGTTTGTCATTTGCAGTTGTTTAGCAACGATTCCACAGCAACTCCATAGACACCAGAACCAGAACCAACTTCAGGATTTCAAAGTGTACGCTTCTCCTGTCTACTGCGTGAACACTGCTGCTACTTCCACCTACTTATGGCACCCCACCACGTACGTTGAAAAGCCCTAAGGGAAGTCTACACGATAGATTTAATTCAATATTTAAGTTTTGCAATGAAATAATCATATTAAACACATGAAGCTCCACAATGGTGAGCTACATAATGTGAGATAAATACGTTAGTGTCTATACACCACTACAATACCATAGCAATTGCAGCCGTAAGAGAGAGGGGAGCTTATTTTACTTTCCTGTCAAGTAAGTTCGTTAGTGTGTTCTGAGACAACATAACGCTTATGTAGTAGGCAGAGATACACTAGAGTTTTGTGTAGGTAGCTATGGTAGCTGAATTTCTATCATGTACAATAAACTTTTAAAAATAAAGTTGTGGCTTTGGAGACAAGATTTTTTTTCACATTAAATTCATGTGCGTCTACACTGCCTGTAAGGATACAAGCTCAGCAGAGAACTGTTTCTGGGGTTTAATTTCATGCACTCTACTGAGCTGTGCCATGGAAAACCTGCTACTTTCATGTATTTTGTCAAAGATTAAAACTAGTTTGAGTTTGTTTACACTACACCTTTGAGACCCCAACTTCTAACTACTTGTATTGCTGCCAGAAGCAATTACTTTGTCTCTCACTGTGAGCACAAAAGATTTGCCCACACTGAAAAGAAAGCACAGGTTCTCCATAAATACGGGAGAACAGACACAGAATTCTTTCTTCCTTCCCCCAATATCTTATGTGCTTGACTTTTCTTACATCTTGCTGCATTTTGTTACATATTTTACTGTTTTTCAGAGGCATTCAAGAGGAAACAAGGAAAAAGCAAGCTCAGCTGTTAAAAATATGTCAAGTATTCTTAATAATTGGAGAAAAATATCAAGTTATCTGTAAATATAAAGTCCAGAAAGCTCCATTATGATCATGTAATGCAGACACAGCAAATCTGTGATTCTTCAAGCAGTTCAAGTGGAGCTAAATCATGCAACTAGCACAGGGCTATCCTGAGCTACTGAATAATCCAAACCTACAGTTCTTAGTAATCATCTGTAAAATAAATACATCATATCTCTCTTATCAGCTGATAGAAAAAAAATCTGCAAAGCTCTTTAATATCTTTGAACAAAAGTATGAATGTTAAAGTATTTTGATGATGTTACTTAATAACATTACTGAAAATACATAATCATCTTCTGTAAAGCTTTTTTAAATTATTATTTTTAAATATTTATAACACCACTTCCATTTCATTGTGTTACTTGGACAGGGGACACTCAATTTCTTGTCCTGTCTCCATCTCCACACACTAACTGAGTACCAAACATGACATTTTTCACTTATGAAGTCCTCCTAAGAGAAAATGTGATTTCTCCTCTACATCACTTGAATTTTTCCCTACTACTAAAAGCTTTTCAGTGTTAACTTGACACAAGTACCACCATATAGCAACTCACCATATATTCAGTCATCTATAAACTACATTTGAATGACTATATATCCTCAACACAGAAATATTTTTCCTCGTTTGATTAAAGCTACTGCATTAACTGACATAGACATAAAACACAAATCAAAATGTGTCAGAAAAAAATATCATCAAAATACATTAAGGAAAAAAAAAGAGAGAGTGTAAAATTGGAAGAAAAAAGTGCTAAGCATTTTTTTGGAATATACATCAGTACAGCAATTAAAATATTTTAAGTTTAGCATTACGGGTATTTTGTAATTATTCCTTAATATGTCAACAACATATGGCAGTAGCTAAGATACAACTGCAGTTCTAACTGATGTGACTTTCATCTGAAAACTTAATATTGGAATGCTTTGTATTACCTACAACATATCGCGAGCACCAGATTTTTGCTTAGGGAAATGTATATATGCTTGAGAGAAGGATACTTGCACTTTATTTGCTATTAACTCTCACTCCAAACGGTTGTAGTCGCAATAAAGACTTCCTGCTTTTCCCAGCAGATGGCACTGCAAGGCAAGCGCAGAGACGGCACCTACCTTGAAAGAATTGTGCAGCACAGGCTGCACAGGTTCACTTGCCCATACAGAAAGGCACTCAGTGGATTGGTTAAATTCAGTACAATTTTTTTTTATAACATATGTTTAGCCTAACTGCTATAATAGCTATAAATTCTAATTTGTAAGAAAGGATGAGATACCTCAGAGTAAAGCTTCTTCCCGCTTAATTTTAGAATGTATGTTTGATTTATCTTATTACTCACACGTTATCCTCACTACTGCAATTTTATTATATATATTTTTAAATGTCCTTTCAAGTTTAGGCCATAAAAATGAAACCATTTCAATAATTGTTCACAAATGTTTTTACAGTGCATATTAAAGACAAACAGAAAAATTTCTCAATTTTGTTCTTTTCCAATTCTTGTAAAAACGTGTCTGTTACAGCATACAAAGGAATCATCCAAGCTAGCACTATGAAAAGGAAATGAGATGCAGAAGCCTTGAACAAATTGGTACATTCCCCCAGTGAGGCACCAGCACACATCTCCAATGGTAACACTCCAGATCCTATGTATTCTTGGTTCAGAAGACTTGATTCTGAGCTACCAATTCTTGGTATTTTATCAAGAATATTCACATGGATGACTTTACTTTGCCAAACTACATAAGCCTTGAAACATGTTTCTATTCCATGTCTGTTGCACAAAGGATGCAGAGATAGATTCACATACAGGAAGTTTTAATTGCACAGTCCCCAGACTAAGACCACACATTGACAGAAAGCGGGGGGGGGATGTGTCAGGACAACACAGTCTCTCCAGGGGCCAGCTGGCAAGAGAAGCAACAGGAGTTCTTTAAAAAGCATCCTCCCTCTGGCATATTCTCCAGGGCAGCAAGAGATAGTCACTATCACAATGCATTATCACCACATATTTCCCTACTTCTACAGGTTCTTCATCAGGACCCCCTGGAGCTCCCTACTCAATATTCTTATTTATTATTCTATCAGCACAGAATGAAGCATATGTCAATTAAAGGGGAAGGTTTGAATGCTGTCTGGCTGATAAACTTCCTCCATGTATATTATTAAATAATACTTACTGGAAATTTAACTTACTATCCTGGCTTGAGTGAGAACAGAACTAATTCTGTTCAGTGGTTTTACTTTTCAGCTCAGCTCTTCTCACTAACTGCACTGTCTGAAGGTAGCAGCCTGTTCTCACAGGCAGTGTCTGCTTCTGGCAGTGATAACACCCCATGGTTAGAGTTACTGCCAAGGGTTGGGGTGCAGACCAAGGCCACTGCTGGGTCTTGTGTACCACATTGCAGGGTGCAGAAAGTGAAAGGCTGCACCTGCAGGGAGAAGCAGACAGGCAACCCTAAACTACACAACCAGGTATTCCAGGCCATATACAGCATATTCATTATAAGGCTGAGGCATCAAGAAGGTCTTGCTCTGCTTTGCTGAGCCCTGCTCAGTTTGGTTTGGGTCCTTTTTAATTGCAATCAGGAAGGTTGGGTTCAATACTGGTTTTGTATATATTCCATTGTTGTTATCAACTACATTTTCATTAAAGCTATTCTACCTTCCTTTTGCAATTGCTACGCCTCTCTCCCTTATTCCCTTTCCCTTCCCCTTTGGGGATGGAGGGGGGTTAACAGAGAATGGCTGTTATAGGTCTAGCGGGCTGCTATCCTGACAGTATCCTGACTATTTATGTTTTACCAGGGGTCATTGATGCTGATTATACCGATACCATCGCAATAATGGTTTACACCCCGAGGCCACTGGTCTCTATGCCTAAAGGGGCCCATATAGCGCAATTGGTGCCTTTTGAATCCAAAGTTCCACAACCTGGGAAGGCATTCTGGGGCAACGCAGGATTTGGGTCAATGGGACCACTGGAGGTATTGCTAGCATTAGATATTCAGAAAGCCAAACCTGAAGTAATTGTAGAAATTTTGGGACCAGATAATGAAAAAATTGTGATAAAAATGATCATTGATACTGGCACAGATGTTACAGATATAGCCAGAGCCCGCTGGCCACTGCGCTGGCATACAATTCAAACTCCCAATAGTATTTTTGGAATTGGTGGTATGCAGTCTAGTAGAATTAGTAAAGACTACGTACAATTTTGTTTTGATGATGGTACAAAGGTAAAAACTCAGCCTCGTATCCTGGAAGTTCCCATCGTTCTGACTGAACAAGATCTTTTAAGTCAAATGGGAACACAACTCACAACACAGGGTTTTTAGTGGCAGCCATTGATGAACAGCCGATCCTAAAATTAAAGTGGAAAACCAATGAACCAATATGGATTGACCAATGGCCACTTAAATCTGAAAGGCTGTCCAAAATTAAAGAGTTAGTAAAAGAACAACTAGACGGCAGTCATATCATCCCTTCTACCAGTCCTTGGAACACCCTGATTTTTTCAATACCTAAAAGGAACGGTAGATGGCAACTACTGATTGACTTACATGCTGTACTGCATGACATGGGGGCCCTACAGCCAGGCCTCCCATCTCCAATAGTGATCCCAAAAGACTGGAATATTTTAATTATTGACTTAGAAGATTGCTTTTTCACTATTCCTCTGCATCCAGATGACTGTGAGAGGTTTGCCTTCACAGTACCATCTCTAAACAAATCTGAACTGGCTGAAAGGTATCAATGGGTAGTTTTACCCCAGGGCATGAAGAATTCCCCAACTATGTGGCAGCTGTATGTTGCATGGGCCTTGAAACCTACCAGAGAAAAATTTGATCAGCTATTGATATATCACTATATGGATGATATATTAATAGACAGAGAAAACCTTAATATTGATGACCTATTAGAACAATTGTCTAGAGGCAAAGGGTTTAAAAATAGCGCCGGAAAAAGTTCAGAAAAGTTCTCCATGGAACTACCTAGGATGGATCATTACTGCCATGCAAGTAAAGCCGCAAAAAAAATCTTTTTAAAACCTGATATCCAAACATTGACTGACGTTCAAAAACTGATAGGTGATATTCAGTGGGTAAGAACCTTGCGTGGAATCTCTAATCAGGATTTGGCCCCCTCGATGTCACTGTTAGGCACCAGTGTTAACGCGGAAGAAACACGAAGTTTAAATCAGGAACAACAAAATGCGTTAGACAAAGCTGTAGATAAAATAGTGGAATCAAGGGCAGCCAGATATGACCCTGATTTAGCTGTTAATTTGGCATTAGTTAACAATGACAACCAGAATAACCATCCCTTTGCAGTACTTATGCAGTGGAACAACTTGCAAAAGGACCCTATGGCAATATTAGAATGGGTATTTCTGTCTTTTAGACCAAAAAAATCACTAGTAACGAGAGCAGAGTTATTTGTGCAGCTCATTACGAAGGGTAGAGCAAGGTTAATAGAAATAGCGGGATTTGCACCTCAGTATATACTCATTCCTTTAGTACAGGCATACTTGGATTGGCTGATGAGGGAATCAATAGAATTTCAGGAGGCCCTGGAAGGTTACAATGGACAAGTGAGGAAAGAGACTTATTTTATTACACACATTCAAAGTCACCAGGGAAATCTAGGCCTAGCACAGGGTAATGAGTGAGCAGACATGCTAGCAGCACCAGCGTGGACTGGACCTCCAGTTAACTGTTTTGAACAGGCACACATTTCTCATGCCTTTTTTCAACCCGCAGGGCTTACAGCTGTTACAACTATGGCAAATGGGTGTTACCCACATCCCAGATTTTGGCTGCTTGAAGTATCTCCATCGATACCTTTTCTCATGTCATTTGGGCTACCCCCCGTAATGGGAGAATCAGCAAAGCATGTTAAACAACACTTGCAAGCTTGTTTTGCTGTTTTGGGCATCCCTGTTGCCATAAAAATGGATAACAGCCCTGCCTGTGTTTCTCGTGGCTTTAAGGATTTTTGTCAACTATGGGGCATAAAACACCACACAGGTATTCCACGCTCACCTAGGGGACAGGCCGTGATTGAAAGGGCTCAAACTACAGAACAACTTTTGATAAAAGAAAAAATGGGGGAAATGAGCCTATCTCCTCAAAAGCAAATTCAGAAAGTGTTATGTGTGTTGAATTTTTTGCGACTGACAGGTAACGCTGATCATCTGCCGATTATAATGCATAGCAAAGCATTAGGATCTAACACTGATTCAATTGAAGGGTCAGGAATAAATGTATAAAGATAGGGCCACCGGCCAATGGAAAGGACCTGCTGAGATAAAATTGACTGGCTGAGGGTACATGTGTATTAATTACAGACACGGGACCCCTCTGGGTACCAGCCTGCTGGGTTAAGCCATGGAAGAAACCAACAGCCTCTCTGCTTGAGAAAACGGCACGGGGGATAACACAGAAATCAGTTAACCAACCATGGACTGCATCTGCATATCAAATTATGTTGGCATCTCGGTCATATTAGCATTACCAGCAACAGGCAGAGTACCTAACATAGACCTGAGAGCAAATATGTGGGTGACCTGGGCAAATGAAACGGGTCAGGACTCTTTCTGCCTATCAACAGCAAGACCCAGGGATCCATTCAGAAGGTGTCTCATCAGGTATCCAGACTTCAAGGAAGGAGACTTTAGAGACTGGGTTAACATAAACATAAAGAGACAAGTTGAGCACCAAAGAGGGACAAAAAGAAGCAGGGGTGAATGTATTGGCAGATGGGATTTGTATAAAAATTAATTATTTCAATCATTGGTAATTAATGATTTAAATAAGACCGCCCCATTGCCATTGCAAGAATTAGATTTGTTAGTCTCAGTACAACCAAATAACTGTTCTAAGGATGTTATCCATGTGGCGAACTGTACGAAGTCCACCTCAAGGGTGTCCAGATGGTTTCCGCTGTGTATATTTTGGGGGGGAGAAGAGATATTTAGCAAACGTGGGAAGAGGGGCTGCGGCCGGAGTCCTTGAGAAAGGCTTGAGAATGGCAAAGGAGGGAGCACAAAGCAGTGAAGTGAGAAGAAGAAAGTAGAGGATAAACAGGATGAGGGGTGGTAATGGAGAGGTTGTCCCCGCTGGGTTTCCTGCTTCTCCTTCTGCCCCGGCTGTCTCCCGAGGATCCATCTGGGCGCCAGGATCGGCCCAGACAGGCTGCTGCTGCCTTCCTGGCTCTGTTTGTTCTTACTGCCCTAGTGTTGTTTATTTGCCTTGCTTTATATATATTTAGTAAAGAACGGTTATTCCTATTCCTCATCTTTGCCCCAAAGCCCCTTAATTTCAAAGTTACAAGCATTCGGAGGGGAGGGGGTTACACTTGCCATTCCAAGGGGCACTCCTGCCTTCCTGGGCAGACACCTGTCTTTCAAGCCAAGACAATAGCTCACAATACTTTAAGACAGATGAATTATTTTAGTATCTGCCAATATGCATACCTTAAAGCTTTTACAGCACGTGTAGTTTATGACTGAAGAGCGATAATGCCCATGTGAAACGCTACAGAAACAGCCAGCACAGGTTACACCAACTTCAGTAAGAAAAAGCAAAGTGCATCTGACTTTAAAGTGAAAAAGCAAATGCATCTCATCAAGGAAAATTTCAGTATACATCCATCCACCTACACGGCTGGATGGAAGTACTAAAAGTGCAAAAAGACATTAAAGATGGAGCAGCACGAGCAATAATTTAACCACTTTCAATTCAGGCACAGTCCACTGAACATCACATCACACCTAGAAACCTGACTTAGTTGTTATTTCTGTGTGAATCTTCAACCTCATCTTACTAAAAAAGGGAAAAATAGATCTCCCAATTTCTGGAGTCAGGTCCAGCAGAAGTAAGGAAGTCAGCCACTAAAAACTCTTGTTATGGTTTTCTTTCATTACAGCATTTGGATGACACTACTTAACAGCCAGCAATTGAAAGTCAGAGTATTTCATTCTCTGAAATATTTTGTACTGTAATATTTTTCTGAGATGTGAATCAATTCTCACTCCCTCTATGTCCTAACAGTCTCACATCAGTAAGCTCAGTAAGCAAATGTTGGGATGGGAAGTAGAAAAGGTGACTCAATTCAGAAGGATTAAAAAAAAAGTAGAACAGCAATAAGAGAAAATAATGCAGCTTGAAAACAGAAAGGCAAAAAAAACACATACACAGGAGTGAAAACTCACACAAGCCTAGAATAATTAATCTAATTGTAGAGAGAATGACAAGGGAAAAACATGTTGATATTTGGTCATGACTATGTTCACAGATCTTTGTTTTAGGAAAGAGGAATGCTGAAGGCATAAGACTCCTCCCAAAGGCAGAGGGTGAAACTATTATACTACTCAAAGACAATTGCTCCTACGAGAAGTTGGATTGACTGTCTCTCTAAAGTGTTTCAAAAATTTCTTGACAGATAAAGCACAAGAGATGTGCATAAATGTGGATAAAATATTCTGATACATGGCAACCCTATAATATCTGTAGAATCATTCACGCTCCCATAAATAATACATGCATCACTTTAAGGACAAAAAAGGGACAGGTTTTTGTTCAAAGAATCTCCTGCTTTTCCTTTCATACTGCCTTTCCTACTTCATACTACTCTCATAAAACTTATTTCAAGATTCCTGACCTTTCTTTGCTGTCTTGGTTCCTTTCTACTTCAACTGTTATTTGTTCCTCTTAAGGAATGACTTCCATTAAAACTGTAGTATATTTGATACTTAAAAGAACAATTGGTATAGTAGAAAAAACAAATACATTGTACTCAGTTCAGAACACAATAGTTTAACATAATTCAGGACTTACCACTGCATGTGGTATATCTGTATCAAATTATTGGTACCCAGTTGAAGTCAATTTTTTCAACATAATCAGCATTTCTCAGATAATGCTAAGACCTCAGTTGCTTCAGGAAGTCAAAGGTGGCTTACATACTCAGAAGAGATTAGACTGCTTTGGGGTTGGTTTTTTTTTCCTTTGTATTTCTAAACAGCATGCTTAACTCTCTTCCTGCACAGAGCCTCATTTCCATGATAAATATACATGGCAGCAATACCAGCTTCATGAACTCTCATTTTCAACTCTTAATAGGCTACTATGAGCTGGGAACTAATGTAGCTACCTTTAATCAACTGTGCTTGTCACCAAACATATTCAATATATAAATATTTATAAACCAAACCCTAGTGTTAGCTCTCCTAGAAATCTCATCCTTTTTTTACCAGAGGGAAAAAACCCAAAAAAACAAAAAGGAAAAAACCCCAAAACATGGTAAGCATATTAAGAAAGTTCTGTTTCATCTTATTCGGTTTGGAACCATTCTAACAGATATTTTCAATATGCTCCTATATAAGCCACCAAAACAAGACTCAGGCAAGACATTTATAACTGAATTTCCATGCAATAAGAGAATATTTTTCCAGCAGTATACTTCTCTGATACTATGATCCCTAAGCCAAGAAATCTACATTAGCATTTTTAGCTAGCATATGAAAGAAACCAGTTTGCCCATTTTTAATGCAAATATATCACCAATAAGGTCAACTGAAAAGAAAAAGAATCAACTTAAAGTTTGGAAAAAATTTCTTCATATTAAATGAGTAAGTTAGGAGCCAAAACAGCTGTTCCAAGGTCAGTAGTGATCAGCAGCAAGCAGATTAATGACAAGCTCATGTCATAATACACAATTAGTATTAAACACTACAGTACAAAGCATCCAGGAGGCTTGAAGATAATGCTTCCAGAGTCCCAGTCTGGAAGTACAACATACGACTCTGTCTCAAATTACTTAAGTAAAACTCACCCAGAACCGTAGACACCATTTTACACCAAACAAATAAGAGTTCACAAAAAACCAAAACCCTCACATGCCAGTGTATGCCATTTTGCATTAATACAGCTTACATAACTTATCCACCTAAACAGAGCAAAAAAAAGTAATTTATAACCTGACTTTCATAGCATGCACAATACAAGAAATTCTTCAAAGCTTGAATAAAGGCATACAAATAAAAGTACTGCAACAACAAGAAACAAGAGATGGCAGCATGAGCTAGCTATGCAGGAAAATTAATCCACAAACACCAGAGGTTTGTGTCCAAAAAGTAGACAAAGGAGTCCTTTTACTTTATTTGAATAAAGGGAGCGGCCATGGGGCATTCCCCTGGGGTCTCTCAAAGTTTTGAGGGACACAGCCTCCTTTTCATCCTAATTTCCCATCTGCTTTTCTCTCTCTTTCCCCATTGGCTAAGATACTTGAGAGGTACATACTTCCTGGAACGCTTCCTATCCAAGATTCACTTTTAATGTATAAACCACCACACACACACCCCCCCTTTTTAATCCCTTACAGAAGTTACGGCTTGTCCCTTTGTGTCTAAATTTCACTCACAAACAGACCTACAGTTTATTTGCAAAGACAAACCTCATCCCATCCTTGAATCAGTGGAATCCATCCTTCTTCTTATCTCTTGGTGCTAGTCTTATCTACAGCAGACCCACAGCTTGTTTTGTGAAAACAAACCTTTGTTCCTTCCACTATGGTAAAATTGATAATAAGGCTACTAAGGCACAACCTCACAAGCTTAAGCCACAGTACCCAAGCAACAGAAACCCAGGAACAATAGCTAGGAGTCCAGATCATGAGAGCCAGCATCAAACCCGTAACAACAAAACAGACCCACAGACAAACCAAGAAACCAGTCCCAAACAACAAGCTCTAAAGACAGACATACAATAGAGCTGAGATTACTATAGACTGAGGGCTTAGGCCTGGGCTTAAATAGAGCTCAAGGCTCAAGCGCAGAGGTGTGGGTGGAAGCCCCAGGTGAGACTTGTCAGGGTAATGAAGTTCTATCAGACCACTGACCTCCCCTTTCTAAAAGCAGATTGTTTCCCATGCTAACACAATTGGATTCATTGCTAATGCATTTATCTAATTCTACCATCTTCTAAAGAAAATTGACTTCAAACTTCATAACAATAAGGACAAAAGATTGTGTTCCTTACAGCATTGAACCCAAATATAAAAACTGATTTATCAGGAGCCAAATGTATACTGGCTAGTAGGTTAACCAAAGCAAGTACCTGAAAAAAATGACAACCTGAGTGTATGATGCTAGCTAGGGTAATACAGGTGTTTCACATGTAATTCATTCTAAATTACTTTCATTACCTTCTCATTCAGTACTTAGTCTTTGTGCCATTGCAAGTATTTTTTTTGCACATCAATGTCTCTTATTGATCACCTATCAATAAAAATTGTAAATTACATGATCTTATCTGAAGATTTCAAGTTAAGACTCAAAAATACATAGAGTCCCACTCTAAAAATCAGTCTGAATGACAGTCTGACATGAATACTCTATAAATAAATGAAGAAATTATATAGTTGTTCTGAAGAAAGCAATACAACCTATCATAAAATCTGAAAAAGGAAAAGAAAAAAAAAAATCAATCTACCTGAACTAGAGGAAAGGAGAGAAAAAAGTACAATACATACCTATGGCACGGAGAAAGGGAAGTGTTACAAATTTTTCAAGCTAAGTTGCAGGTGGGAAAACAGATACACTGAACAACTAGATTCATGCCTAGGTACTTTAAATTTTGCTTCTGCTCAAACAGCTCTTTAAAGCAGGCATTGCAAGAGTTTCTAGATGGCTTGGGGAGAATCCTTAGATGATTCCGGGTAGACTTCTGGAATGTAGGAATGTTTATTCAAAGCACAGAGAGAATTCCTAGGCATTAATCTTCTAGAAAGCACAGAGGGGATTCCTAGATAAATGTGGAAAAGCAAGGGTAACGTGCCAGTTCACCAGGCAAATTCCTAGGAAACACATAGAAAATCCCTAGAAAGCAGATGAGGAAAATAGAACATTCCTAGAAAGCATTGTCAGAAATTCCTACAAAGCATGGAAGGAAAATTTCCAGAAAACACCAGGAAAATTGCTATCAAGCCTAAGGAGAATTCCTGAAAATTCTTTAAAAGCACAAGGAAAATTCCTAGAAACTATAATGGGAATTAGTTGAAGGCATTTGGGAAAATCCCTAAAAAGCTGCAAGACCATTCTATCTAATCTATATACTTATTTATAGATCTGCTAAGTGGGTTTTTCAAAGAGGGAAAATGTGAATATAAAACACATACCTAACATTTTGTATGCCTGAAACTCAATTCTTTTTACAGAATTATTTGCATAATTTAGGAAACAAGTAGTCAGAAATACAGACAGAATAAGCATGCATGACCCTTCCTCTCATATACTCCGTTTCCAACAATGTTTTCTAATGATTTCAGCTTGCAGAACTTTCTGACACCAGCATGAATGGGGCTCTGCAGCCACCCCCTGTATGCTGTCCTCTCATGCAGGAGTCCTCAATCCTGAGAGCTCTCATCAACAGCATCCTTTTTTTTTGTATTTGTCTGGTCTCCCCTTGCACTTATGTATAATTTTGCATCCACAGCATCCTTCAGTAAAGTTGTACAGATCTACTATCCACACTGTGTTATGAATTACCTATTTTGCTTTGTTTTGAACACAGGTCTGAGTAGCATTAGTTGTTCTGGCATGGGAAGGGACCCTTAAAACAGGCATTTCCTACCCAAATCACAATTTTGCAAATCTCTTCCACCGCTACTTCAAAGTTTTCTTTCTGTGTTGAGGAGGTGTAGCCTACTTTTAGTCACTCCTTGCACTGAAGCCACTCCATACCTTTGATCATCCTTGCTGCCTTCTCTGAACCTTTCCCAGGTTTAATGCAGATTTTCAAGGAAAGGGGATAAGAAGTATATACAATACTGTACAGGTGAACCACAAACTTACATATTAAGACCGAGATGGTTTTTGCTCTGTTCTCTGCTCCTTTTTTAGTTAACGTGAACATTTTTTTTTTGCCCTCTGCACATCAAGCACTGATCTGACCTCGTCACAGAATCATCTATCCTGATGCTATAGAAGTGCCCCTTCGTTTTGATGACTCTTCCCTTTGTGCATCAGTTCACATTTATGTATACTGCATTTTGTCTCCATTCTAACGCTAAGTCCCTCAGTCTTGTATGGTCCTTCGGTAATTCTCCACAGTATGCTCTCATTCCTATATTGAATATCACACAAAGATCCCACTATTCTATATGCAAAATAAGATCTATTGAACCACTGGATTATATATTATGCTGAAACAGATAATCAAACATCTTTAAGCAGTAATCAAAAGGTGCTAAAGACAAATATTGACATATTGATCAAGGTGTCTTGTTAAATTATCTGCTGCTGTCCACTTTTCTCCACTTGGAAAGGCTACCACTCCAAAGAAGTGTCAAGAGAATGGAATGTACCTTTGGGCCTCAAGTCACTGCCAAGAAAGTGTAGTTTCTTTGCATAAATTAATTTCCTTGGCAACTTAAGCTAAGATAACCGAGTTTCCCTTGGAAGACTTCAGGTGCAGGCACTTTGTTTTCTGATGCATCCACAGTGAAGGTAATAACTTCCGGCAGAGATACAGAATGAATCTTATCTAAGGTGCAGTAACAGCCAGAGATTTTCCATGTTCTTCCATGAAAAATGAAGGGCCTTAAACTCACATGCCTTGCACATCCAGAATTCCTATTGTCCTAGTTTCACTGGGCTAGAATCACAAGACAAACATAGTCTGCTGGCTGTTAGCAGTTTTGAGTCAGTCAAGGCAGCTGACCTGAGCTGGCTACAGGTGTATCCCATACCATAAACATCACACTCATTATAAAGGGGGAAGTTTGAGCAAGGGGGAAGTTTGATGAAGGTAGAAGGCTTTCTGTTTGGGTTTGTCCTGTTTATAATGGCTTGCTTCCTGTTTATTGTGACTGCTGTACCTTTGATGAGCTAGGTATAACTTCTTTTTTTTTTTTTATACTTTATAGTGGTGTTAGTATTGTTGTTTCATTAAATTCATTTTCTCTTCTTTTCCTAGTTTCCTTCAAAAATACTAAGATCTTGCCCTAGATTATATATATGCTATCTACTCACTTTGAGCTATCTCTGATTAATAGATAAAGTGCATTTTTAAATCCTTTTACTAGTTTAAAAAAACTGTATTATAGACACTATTTGGCAGTTTTAATAAAGTGTTTAGTTCTGATATTGGATATCAGAACTAAACACTGAACTTAACAAAAATATAATCAGTTTTATCATCTTTATTTTGTATGCAGAGAATTATTGTAACAATATACAGCTATTTTTATTTTGTGAGTTATAGTAACTGGGGATTTTGAGCATTATTTTATTCTACCAAACACCAATGCATATATACAAAAGAAAAACAGAATTATTATTCCTTTTCTTTAGAATAATATTAGAGTATTACCCATTCTCCTTAAAAATAAGTTAATCTGGCCCATTAAATATGAAAGCAAAAATCAGGAAACCTTGTTCCCTGAAAATAACCAGCAATAAACCAAATATGGAAAAGCTGAAACAGTAACAAAGCTGAAAATTATCTGAACACTCACTGTGCTGGTTTTTCAGTTTCCTATTGGAAATGTAGATAATGTTGGACAATATTTGGTTTCTCCAGGAACTGATGACCACTCCCTCCAAATTATCAACCTGAAAAGAGAAATACAGCCATTCCTGAAGATCATCTGCCATCTAGTGAATGGTAAGAAAACTCTCTAAACTGGTTTTGACAGTTTAAACTAGATTCTTGAAGTATACTTTTGTCATTTTGTCACAGTTAATTTGGGGGTCTGTACATTATTCAGGAGCATGGCTATTAAAAGGTATGCATTCCAAAGCAGACCAGTGTCACTCAGGGATGTTTTTCTTTTAAAATGTATAAATGAGGTCTTGATCCCACTGTTTGCTCTAAAAAAGCCAATCTTGTGCGCTTTCTAAAAAGTTACATTAGTGGTTTGTAGGACTCACTTTGTTATACCAAAAGGAGCTGAACTATCAGTGTCTTAAACTAAAACATTCAGTATCACAATATACTACAGTTAAAAATTGAAGAGGCTTAACATTCAGGGAGAGGTGCTCATCTAGCAACAAAATAATAGGTTTTTTTGGACACAAAGCATGTTATTGTTATATGTATGTCAGTAATTAATTTATAGATAACTAGAATAAACCCAAAATGTCAGCAGCATGCATCAATGCTATTAAATTAACCATTCACATGTAGACTGTTTCATGAACTAGTACCTGTTTGAGTGAGAACAGAACTAATTCTGTTCAGTGATTTTACTTTTCAGCTCAGTTCTTCTCACTAACTGCGCTGTCTCAAGTTAGCAGCCTGTTCTCACAGTGTCTGCTTCTAGCAGTGATAACACCCCATGGTTAGAGTTACTACCCAGGCCACTGCTGGGTCTTGTGTACCACGTTGAGGGGTGCAGAAAGGGAAAGGCTGCACCTTCAGGGAGGATTAGACAGAAGACTCTAAACTGTCCAACCAGGTATTCCAGGCCATATACAGCATGTTTGGTATAAGGTTGAGGGATCCGAAGGATCTTTGGCTCTTCTCCCCTCTTGGCCTGCTTTGCCAGCTTTGCTTGGCTTGGCTCAGGTCCTCTTTCAGTTCCTTCCTTGGAGCACCCAAGGAGGCCTCTGTCCATTCTGCCTTCGATCCCAGTCTGTGTGTTCCTGAGCCTGATACTGGAATCCAGCTCCTGAACACAGCTCCCATCTGCTGCGGGGCCCAGGCTGGGACTGCCCCGGTGCCTGCTCCACAGCACCAGTGGTGACGGTGATGGAATTACCATCAGGGGCATGGGGTTTGATACTGGTTTTGTATGTATTCCATTGTCATTATTATTAACTACACTTTCATTAAAGCTGTTCTAGTTTCCTTTTCTAATCACTAAGTCTCTCTCCCTTATTCCCTTCCTCTTTCCCCTTAGGGGAGGGAGGGGAGTTAACAGAGAGCGTCTGTTATAGTCTAAGAGGCTGCCCTGACCCTAAACTGTGACAGTACCTTATTCTCACTTCACATTTTTCTGAAACAAGAAGTCTTCTGCTCATTATTTCAGCAACTGTAACTGGTAGATACCTGCCAAGCAGCCCAGCGGCTCTGTTATTTTTCCCCTAGACAATTGCTTGCATTTCCACAATCAACTTGAAGACACAAGCAGGACCTGCCATCAGAAGAATTCACAGCCCTCCCTCTTCTTCCAGATGCCCATTTCAAGCCATTCTTTGTACTGACACAAGCATTTGCATGGTAGTGCAATGCACAAAATCAAGATCTAGTGCCAGTTAACTAACTTGCCACAAAAAGAAACAGTACTACACCAAACAAGCTCATCAATGTTGCTGTACTGATGCTCTTCCTTTTAATAGGAAGAGCAGAAATTATATAATGAGGCTGATCAAGGGTGGAAACTCCTCTTAATGTCTAAACATCATGGAACTATGACAAACAGAAGTCAGGAAGGAAAAAAAGACTGTTGCTGTGCTACTTATCCAATTATATTTACACAGATCTGTATCAAAGTAAATTTTAAACTGGGAAAAACAGATGGATTACTACAAAGCACCTCTTCTATGTATTTATCATTAAAAAAAATCAGCAGGATTACCCAAGCTTGTCCTTATTAAAGTGAACAGAAGCTCAAATCAGTAATTCTGAAAACTCTTGTTTGGAATTTTGTCACTCAAGATTAGTTTTGCAGGTGTTTTTCTTCTCATAAGAAATCTCATTTTCCAGATGTTGCAGTATGCACATTATCTATTACACATATATGAATATAAGCCACAGAGCTTGTTTTAAATATGCACTTTTCCATAGTTTTCTTTCCTAAACATAGCTCTTTAAAATGAAGCAGAGGGTCTACTACTTACAGATTGGAACTCTGAAATGCAAACCTGCCATTTTAAACAGAGTATGTTTTTTGTTTAAACAAGTACATACTCAAGGGCACTTGTGTTTATGAGGACCTTTGATGGAAAGAAAGAAAACAAGAGAATGTGTTTATAAGACATGGGCTTGAAAATACTTTCCCCTTCTTGGAATGAAAGCTCCTTCTAATCTTTTGCATGTACATTCTGTGGAGAGACATTAGTCTGTCCCACACAAAATACTAAGTCTGCATGTTCCATAGAAGGCATTTGCATACACATGCAGTACAAAAATGTGTTAAGAAATGTTTAGTAAATATCCAGGAGAAAAGGAACAGAAAATAAACACTAAAAGGTGAAAACCTGGCCATGAATTGAAAGGAAATAGAATACAGTCTGTTTTTCATGTAATTAGGCATAAAGAGAAGACTTGATGGTTTTTGCACAGCTCAGCCCTAAGCCTTTCTGCTGAGTTCCTACTTTGCATTTAAAGCTAGCTGAGCTGGCTCTGCTAAGACTGCCTGCTTTTGTTTGTATGACTTATAGTATTTTGTTTACGGCCCTTGGTTCCCTAAGGAATGCGATTTAAGCAGGACAATTAAAAAGATTTCCTTACACTTCCCCTTCAGAGGCCTTCAAGATACACGCTGGGCAGTTTGAGAGCTGCGCTGTAAACCACGCTTTCTGCTGTGAAGGTAACAGTGTCTGATGTGTAGTGGAGATGCCAGCCCTTGCAAATAAGTTATCTCCAGTGAACTCTCCGTGTATTCAGTAAATGTGGAACTTGCTAACAAACTTACCAAGTTACTTGCAAGGATAAACTAAATAGTATAGCTCATGGTTTTATCTTTAATCCCACGGTGCTGATGTTCTCTTGGAAGGCTTTTATAAAACAATTCACAGAAGGTGGTGGATCTGAAAGTTAAACAATTATTTTTTTTCTTATACGTTGACTAAGCATTTGCCAGAGCAACACTCTGCCACGGTTTTGACAATTGTTGAGTAAAAGGCTCCTGATTACTGTTATCAGCAGCTTCTCAAGTCGGTTGTGCGACTCCCCGCTTGTTGTCCTTAACCATCACCCACAGGTGCCTCGGGTTCCAGAAGGTGCTGCCCTGAGTGAAGGGCAGCAGCGAGAGGGGACACGGGGCAGGGGAACGCGTTTCGGAAGCACCAACCCGGCAGGCGGGAGGCGAGAGCGCTTCACCCAGCCCGGCTGTGGAGAAGCGGAGCAGCGGTGAGGGGAGGAAGGGAGGGAGCGGGCGGAGCGAGCACGCGGCCACCAGGGGGCCCTCAGGCGGCCGGCCCGCGCGCCACTTGGGGGCCGGCGCTGAGCTCGCGGCCCGCGCGCCGGCGGCCCCGGCGACGGCCAACGCTGGCGGCGGGGGCCCGCCC